>BMAW01028255.1:1125777-1189457 GCA_019974015.1 Nephila pilipes | reverse complement strand
TATATATATATATATATATATATATATATATATATGCATAGTAAAGTGAAAACTTTCTTTTAATTAGTACTATTTAATTATTCTTTATATAAACAGTCGAAGCCAATTTCATTTTCTTAGAATTATTTTATTGTAGCGGAGAAAGAGACCATTTCCATACGGAAGGAATTACACAACTCCACCGTTGGATACAGATTATGAGAGAATGAATGTAAATGCAAGAGTGAGCAAGGAGAGAAGTTTTCGCTGTGTTTTTCATTATATATCAGGAAAATTTCACTTTAAACGTCAGAGACAATGTGGTATGGATGGAGTGATTTCATGGGAATCTAAGTGTAGACTTAAAGTCTAGTAGGGATCATCCCTACAAGTCGGAAGCGTGGAAAAAAGCTGGCTTTGCTGATTTTAAGAGCACGTGATTGAATAAATTAAAGTTAAAAAGGAATCATCGTATCAGGAAATAAGAATGAACACTATCTTTTAAGGGTGATAATGGGAAAAATTTGTGTGTATTATGTTTTACATTATTTTTGATGCTTTTTTCAATGAAAAGTAAGATTTACCATTGACCTTGATCTTTTAAGAAAAACTAATCATGAAAGATTTACTGTTTGAGTTTTGCGATATCTTTTTGAACCATATTCTTTACAACTCTTTCTGCCCTTTTAGACACTTTAATATTTTCTGGTTTTTCACCTACAACATCTGCAAATTTCTTCTTTATTATTGATGAGAATTTTTTTTCAAACCTAGTATTTTAACGAGATTTAGTCATATGCTTTCCAAGTTCCCATAAAAAAGATTTATTTTGTATTATTTGTTTTGATTATCAGAAAGATTTACATGCATAAAAAGCATTTATTGTAACCAAGTCAGTTATATTCCAGAATAAATATGCAGAATTTCTGATAGTTCATTTAGCATGGCAACTATTTAAAGACTAGTACCTATTTCTCTTTATTTCATGCAGTTACCTTTTACCTTAATTTATATGAATTTACAAATGATATCCGCTATATTTCATCTAGGTCTCATAGTGCACAGTTGGAAAGCAGTATTGTCGATTTATTCTTTTTGGATCATATCAAATGTTAACTATATCCAGTTGAAAATAAATAAGGAAGGAATGTTTTTGTACCATGGGGCATCTATCCAGCATTATTTTAATTTCAGACAATCCAAAAATGCTAAATTTATTTTATATGTGTTTTGTGCATATTATTGACAGAGATCTTTCAGAACCTGTCAGTTAAATTGTTATTTTTTATTTTATTAATAAAAAAAACGATTCTACAAGAATTGAAAAGCAACAATCAAAAGACATTTATCTAATTGAGAAATACATAAAATTTTGGTTGTCATAGATAAAACTCATACGAACTGGCCCGAAATAAATTATAGAAATGGGTCTGTTTGTCCCATTCAGGATAACTGGATTAAGAGTGACATCGAATATTTTATTGTATAAGAAACAACGAAATACATACTACATCACGAAATGCTTATGATTAAATTACTTTCTTTTAAAGTCTGTAAATTTCTGAGATTTATGTTCAAAAGGTTTCAAGCCATTTCTACACTCAAACTCATTCATGAAATCTCAAATACCGTTAAAATTAACAGACACATTTTCTTAACTTTTATTAATGCTTAATTTTAATCAACGTAACCGAAAAATATTAAACTTTATACATTGTAATTTTGCGAATATTTTTAATTAATTTCAAGCTGTTGCTTAAAAATATTTGAATAAACAATTAAAACTAATGAAAGTCCATTTCAACTGGTTTTCTTTCGTGAAGTGATCAGTTGTATTAATAAAGATTTATAGCAGCATTTTTGCTTTTGAATAATTGCAAAAATAAAATGGATATACATTATTAAACTTTAAGAAATTCTTATCCGATGTTTTTAATACAGCCAAAAAACAAATTTTAACATTTATAAAAAATATACTTTGAAAAAATTAATATACTAAGTTGAATATAATATGTTGATATAATAAGTTGTAAAATTAATATAATAAGTTGACCTAAAAGACCATGAAATTGAGAAATATTAAATATTATTATGATATAACCATTTTCCCAAATGAAACCCTGAATATATAGATAGCTTTGAATTCCACAATAATATTTTTGTATAAATAACTTTGATTTAAGTGCTGTAATAAACAAGCACTAATTTTGTATTTTCAATCCGTAAATGACCGGTAACTATGCAGGAGAAACCTATTTTTCCCTGAAAATGCTGCCACAAAGAATAAATATTTTTCTCCTAACCTCAATTTCCTAGTCTCCCCCATTGTAGTAAAGAATTATTTAAGGGTATGTTGCCTGCTGTATTTTTTCCGTGTAAATATTGGGTGATTTGTCCCAGTTTATGGCTCGAAATGTGGGCCTCTGGGACTTCTTTTTCCCCGAAAAAATTCTGTTTACGAAGAAAGATCTAGGGCCAAAGTTACACATAAAATGAAGACTTCCAGCCGTTCTTTCCCACAGCAATTGCTTTCTCTTTTGATACATTCCAGCTCTAATGAAAACCCACTGTTACTAAAAGAAATAAATAAGGGTTATAATTAGGAGACTTCACTTCGAACTGTTATCTTATTTTATATAATAGTGATATTTTTTATTTCGTATTTCAGTACTTTCTACTTTATTTCATGTTGGGTAATGAATATAACAAACCCCTAATAATATTAATCTAGTCAATATGGTATATAACACACAATAACAACCGGGTTACGAAAATCATTGGAATAGGAATAGACTGTTCTTTCATTACGTAGAAAATATGTTCAAGCACATGGCACCAGTTTCAATATTTTTAATGTTGTTCTTTTATACAATAAGATTAACAATCATATTCGAATCAGAAAAAAAAGAATCTATATAAAATTTCTTTAAGCATCTAATGGAGATTAAATGACTTATTGAGAGATGAACATAATTATTTATTAATTGCTTAGCCTTTAATATGTACTTCTTTCGAATGTAGTAAAATCGTTATATATATTATCTGGGAAACAAGCAATATATATGCATACTAGCTGATACCCACCCGCTTCACTGGGAAGATGGTAATATTATATTTTGGAACCTATACGTAAGATATCAATGAAATTTTCAATTTTTAAACGATAATAATAATCTAAATTTAAAATTAAAAGAAATTAATTGTTTGTAATAATGGTTATCCACGACTTTCAAATATATAAGAAAAATAAAAAAAAATAGTAATAAGTCACCCCATATTTATAATATGGATAAAATTCATTCCACCGTATACATGTTACACCTAGTATTGCCAAAGATACAACCTTTTGTCAGAAAATTCATCATGTGCTTAGCTTTCAAATGAAATACCCTCGCAATGGCATCATGTCTGTCATAAGATTTTTGTCCCTGCCTCAAGAGATCTTTCATTTCTGACCATTTAGAATTGCGAGTGACAGAAATCGTAAAAAAACAAGTTGAGCAAGTCGAGAAGTCCAAAATGTCTTACGTATGTCGTAGCGTCGTCGTTGAATTCATTCATGATCGATTAGAAGTTCATGATCAGTAAGTGTAGCGCCCTACTGCTCTCCAAATACATTTTTAATTGAATACTCAAAAAAGGTTTTTAAGCGGTTTATATTCAATTTAATATGAAGAGGAAGCTTGGTGTTGCTCAATCTCATCTAAGTTCATAAAAGTATCCATTATACTATCAGAACTTAAAGCCGAAGAAATCCAAATTGGAATGACAGTTTAACGATTACTGAAAAATGTTTATCATCATCAGCGTTTGAGATTTTCGTAAACATTCTTTAAACACGAGATTACTTCACTGTGGATAATGAAACTCAATCTAGAGCATGAAATAGCTGGTTATCTTTATAACTAGTTCATTTCGTCTTGGTATGTAGGCACCTATATCAAACTCTATTATTCAAAATATTATACCTATACGTTATCCTGATTTAAGTGAAGCAATAGGTTATAAATATATTTTACTTTGTGTTTAGTTATTTAAGTATTTGATCTAAAATGGTGATAATAAAAATGTTTAAGTTATTGCTATTAGTTTGTGCGAAAACTTTTGTTTTAACTAGGTTTTAATGTCCAATATACAACAATTGTTATTTGGTTTCCTTTTTATAAAATTCAATTCGAATAAGCTTGCTATTTTTTAAACACTAGTGATAGTCTTATCTGGTGTCTCATTTACTTTCATTTCACTCATCTAAATGCTTCGTGACCTTGAATTTGCCTAGCATTTGCCCCATACCCTCAATATCTAAATCTACAAATTTTCATTCTTATTACGTCTAGCTATCTTTCAAACTTTTTTAAACCCAATAAATCTAGCACATTTTCAGATTCCACGCAGAAAACAATATTAGGCAATTAAATGCGAAATTATAATTAATATGTAAATGTCTGTAGAATTCACGATTCATTATTTACATCAATTTTAGTAAACTTTCTATGACTCATCATTTTCTTTCGAAATAGCCTCGAAGAAGTTTAAATATTAAGCTTTTTAGTTAAGTTAATATATTTTTTTAATGAAAGTCATACGAAGTTATCTGAATGTCAAATATAAATATTATTGATTTGTAATATAATCAAAACAATTACTAGTAATTATGTTTAAAGGGAAAATGGATGATATTACGATTTCTTTTACTTCAAATATGTGAATAATTTTGAAATATATACATTTTAACACTTACACAACGTTTAATAGTAGATATTTGATTTAATTGATCATTGCCCATGAGAAGACTCCACAAAAAAATCATGACACTCACATTTAGCTATTTAAACTTTCGACACTGAAATAAATTAATGAGATTTTTCTCCTATTGTCTAGGTGTGTATATCACAGTATGTAATTAAATACCTTTCAAGAGAGCTGAATAAAAGTTATACAAGAATAGGAGGAATAAAAACTCTATTACAATTACTATGTCTTAATCGAATTTGAAGATCAACATAAAAAGTTACAATAGTATTGAGTTACAAGCACTTTGCTGATGTATTTAAAATAAAATTACGTAACCCACTATTGTAAAAGGAAATCTAATTTTGGTTAGCAATCGTGTATACCCTGCTTCTGACAGTTAATTAAATTTTCTCCTTTATAGTAAGTTAATGAATATCATTTGCATCTCAAAAGAAGAAAGCTATTAGTTTATTTTTTAGGATAATATCAGAGGTCAGAGTGTATTGAATCGATCTTTAAATATGTTCTTTTTTGCAAAAAGTATATTTTTGTTTTAAGAAACAAACCATTCAAAATTTTGTGCATTAGGTTTTTAATCAATCCGAAATTGACCTGCATTGCGTTCAGATACAAAGCTTCATTTTCTCTATTTGTTGAGTTGCTATTTATTGGTTCTACATTCGAAAATTTAAAAAGCAGTTCAATTAAAATTATCGAGTGAAATAATACTAGCAATTAGCACACGAATTAAATGTAGTCAAAAAATCATCTCATGCCGTAATGATGCAATTTTAAGAGTGAGATGTAAGCTTACTTATTCTGCCTGTTAAATACCTGAGACTATAAACAAAAAAAAAGTAGTAATTAGAGGTGAATTTTAAGATAAACGACTTATGAGGTAAATTGTGGATTTGACTTCCAATCCTGTCAAAATCGTAATACCGAATATTAAGAAATTTTACAAGCAAAGTTTAAACCAACCCCAAGTTTAGATATAGCGTGATATGAGAGTTAACAAAGTAAAGTATTATTTCATTAATAAAGTATTATTTCACTCTAAATTCAAAGTTATGTTCTCAGTTTCTTTCGAGTAGCTTCAGGATAACGTGAATTCAAATCATCCTGTCATAATTAATAAGTAATATTTCTTTTAGTCAGCTTTGAATCACGATTGCTTTTATTCAGCTAATATCGTAAAATCAACTCTAAAGTGTCCTAAACAAGAAACAAATTTTGTTTAATGGTTCATTCTCTCCAAAAATTGCGATAACATAGAACATTTTCCAAGTAGTTCATTGCGTGTATGTGTAATCAAATCAAATGAATCCATTCATAAAAAAACATAAAACATGAATAGGTATAATTATCAAAGTCAGTTTGGCTATTATCCAATTAGTTAAAAAGAATGATTCCAGCCCATTGGAAATGAAAAGTATAAAAATTGTTGTGTCATCTACTTTCAAAATTTTGAATACAAAATTCAAAGAAAAAAGAAATATATATTATTACAAATAAAGTAAAATAATAAAAAATAAAAATAAATATTTTTTTAAGAAAATTTAATGATCTCTTAGCAAAAATAATGGTAATAAGTTAATTAATTAAACGCAAAAATGAGAGAGAAAAAATAATTCATAATTTTTCAAAATCTTGACATTTTAAACAGTTTTTAAAATTTCTTAAGTTATTAACTAAAATAACTTATTTTATAATTTTTACATTTTAACTGATTCTTAAGGAAATTAATAGAATGCTTAACTTGAAAAAAATTATTGTCAACGTTTATTAAATTTTCATTTTTTTCAAAAGAGTTATTAATTATTTTTATAACGTAAAATGTAATTATGTATAATATTGTTAAGAAACGAGACACTGATATAACTAATTCTGTGTGGTACTTTATGTATAGTGAAAATAAAATCTCTCTATTATCTGATCTTTAAATAAATATCTAAGTACTTAGTTTTAAGAATATTATTATTAGTTTGTAATACAGTTAAATAAGAAGGGTAAATTAATGAATGAAGTTCAGCATTGGGTTTGCATTTATTCTGAAAAAATTATAAGGTTAACAATATATATAAATAAAATAAAAATTTTATTATCTGTACAATTTTGCTCTTTGAAATACATATAAATTTTAGCGAGGCAATTACTGTCAGGGCTAACTTGTGATATACCTTTTTTGTTCATATATTTTACTACCAAACGTATAATTTTCTTTTAGAACTAAGTTAACCAAGTATTTAAATTTCTTAACCAAAAGAAATAAATTTATTCAATTTTTTTTTTTTTTTTTTAAAAAAAAAAAAAAAAAAAACCAGAAGAACTTTTATGAAATCTTCAATAGCGAATCTAATAATGAATACGTAATTTCTTTATTTTTTTATTTAAAAATATCTCTTTTTAATAATTGGCGACTTAATAAAATTATCTATAATGCATTGTAATTTTTGTAACATTTTACTAGCCTATTGTTATACAATTATCATAACCATAATTTCCTGTACGAAATTTAAGTATTAAGGGAAAGAGGAAATTTTACATTTCATATGTTATAGTCAACTTTCTCATACATAACGGTAATTCTAATTCCATTCATTTCAATCGCTACTAATTATTTCAACAAAATAATTATTAAATAAATGATTATTAACCCTATTAGTATATGTATTTTTTTCGCACCCAAAAGCATAATTGCTAGGAGCGTTGTCTACACAATCAGCAACAAAAGTACCTTAGAGATTATTAATGGAATTTTAACTTTTATAGCTGCTTTCATTACATTAAAATCACATTTTTTTAACATATTTGTTATTACTCATATCAATTAAAAGCTTCTTATAAGTAAACCATATTTAGTAGCTAATTTAATCTACATTTACACAGATAAGACAAAGTATAAATGTTCGTCAATGTATTATAGTTTTAGCATATATCAGTCTTATAAGACGACCTTTAAATTATCAAAGGAGTGTGAATTTAGTTTAGATCAGCAATCTTCATTTGGAATAAATTTTAATTTCTCACTTCTGGCAGCACTGCAATAGAAGCACATGTCGAATCACGAACTCTCATGTACTTTTAACAAGTTTATTGACCCCTGAAGCATAGTGATCATAGTCAAAAACTCACTGCTGATTTGTCGAGTCATGGGGTCAAGTACTGAGGTAACTAAAGATATCTCGTGAAAGGAGGCTGATGCATGTAAAATCTGTCGAGGTTCCTAGTCTTCCGGTAGGATTTTAGAGGGGGAGGTACCAGCTCAGGTATTGTCCACGTCACTAGGCCGAGGCTCAAAATTACAAAATCCGTCGCCACTAGCCCTCGTATTGCTTCTAAGTGCAGCATTAATGAACAATCAATCTAACAAGTTTATTTTCTTGCATCTAGCAGCAGTGTTTATAGAAACACGTGCTGAATCACGAATTCACATGTACCTTTAACGAGTACCTCTATACAAATCCTTATGTTACTATGGCTGGCACTGAGGACGATTTGTTATGGAATACTGATGACGAAGTGGAAATTGACTCCATAGGTAGTTACATAATGGGAACCTCATAACGAGCTTTTTATCAAAGATGGTGAAGATGTACTAGAAGAGCTATTTGACTTAGGTGATGAATGAGAGGATTGAATGATTATTTTAAAGATTATGAATTGAATGTTTTAAAAGATAATTTTATTCATTGAACATGTGGATCAAGGATGATTTATTTTTCAAGGATAATCGTATGAAGATAAATATTTCTGAAACATGTCAACATGTTCAAACAAGATTCTTAGAATTGTTTCAATCATCCTGTTAAGAATCTTTTTTTAAAAAAATGTGATCCATTTTGATGTTCTGAAGTCTATGAAAATTATCATTTTGATATGTATGAGAATTAATATTTCGATCTATGTTATAATTAATATTCTGAAGCATATGAAAATTGAGAGTTTGAGGTATATGATAATAGTAATTTGAAGTGCATAATAAGTAAGCTGTTCATGACTAAATAAACAATGCTGTTTTGAGTGTAATGTTAAAAATCAACTTAAAATTTAGTATTAATGATATATATAATAATTATTGAGTATATTAATTTTGTGTAAATTTGTAGATTAGCACAGTCGAGGACGATTGTATTTTAGGAACGGTCAAAGGTTGTCACCTGCTTTTAGAGGGTGCTTCGTAGGCGCTGATTACGTAAGGATGTTGAAATATGCGAGTATAAACCGCTTTGTTCATCTAACGTATGTAATCAATAGGTCTACATGAATAAAGTTAATTGTTATTACATGTAACTACGTCATTTCATTTGTTTAACGATAAAGACAAAAATTATGCGGCTAAAGAAAAGCTAAAAAAAAGCAAACTAAAACAAAAGCAGAAGCGAACTTAGCAACATATACATTTATGTGTAATTAAAAATAAACGTTAAGTCTTAACATTCAAAAAGCATATCTCTATACTCATTTAACAGATCCTTTTATCCCTAAATAGGCGGTAGTTTTGATAAATAATACCAAATAACAAAATTGGAATTATTAAGATTTCTCGTGCTGAAAACTGCACCCTTTTATTTAAAAATCATTTTTTTTGCTATACAAATACATAATACATGGATAAATGTGTAGAAATAAGAATAGTTTAATGCCGTTTCCTCATTCACAACACGTTGTTTAACTGTAAAACTTCTTTCGATTTGACGAGTTACTTTAAATAATTCTATTTCTTTATTCAAGGACGTGTTTTGTAGAAACATGATAACGGTTGCTTACGTGATGTAAAAATATCCATCTACGAAATGAGTACAAACTACTCATGTAATTTTGGGTTCAGTTTTAGAAACGCAATTCTGATCAATATTCTTATCTCATTTTCGAATTCTAATCCTGGCATGCAATTTAATATTTTTGACACATATAATTCAGTCAAGTGAGAAAGTAATTACTTCGTTTATCAAAGAGAAAAGGAAAAAGTGAAGTATTTTTGTTATGAAGTAAACCAACATTTTTGTTCTGGTAATGATGCTTATTTTTATATTTTTAACATCAAAATACATGGATTGCGTGACTTAAAGTAGTTTATATTTTAAACGAGATACTTATATCCAATATAATTAGGAAGTTATTTAAAAGAGTTTTCCCTACTTTTTTAGTTTTCAGATTATAACAAAATTCAGAAACTTCATAATAATAACGTTATATTCTTCTGGTTTTGTTTTATCAAGAATATATTTTTTTATATTTTCCAAAAAGAATTGTATGCGAATGCAAATTATTTCCTAATTTTTTGTAGCAATTTCCTAAGTGAAATTATTATAGAATAAAATTTTCTTTCTTTTTTAATACATCATCTAAAAATATATTTTCTTTATTGCAGTAAACAGTGAAGATATATCTTGTAATTTATTTTTTAACTTAATGAGAAAACGCTCCATTAAGGTACTTATTTCATAATGTTTGGCGTTTGAAGTTTCATAACGTTTAACGTGAAAAACGCTTGACAAGTTTGACGTTAAAACCTCACTAGATATTCTACTCTACATTTTCTAAGAAATAAGACAAACATATGAAAAGATATATTCGGAGATATATAAAGAAATGTATCCATTCTTTGTGATATTCAATTCTCTTAGTTTAGTTGACAGTTTATGACGTTGTAAACTCCAGAAAAATGTGAGATGAATTTTTTCTTATAGAATACAGTGCTTTTAAGTGGACACAGAGAGCCAGAATTTACAAAAAAATGTTTTGATTAAGAAATTACTGTTACCATTTGTCTATACTTAACAACAAAAGTTATGTTTTAGTTATTTAGTTTTGTATTAAAAAATTCTGGATTCACTGAAAAGAAAGAAATAATATTAGCAAGGAAGTCCTTTTATTGATTTTTTGTTTATTTTGTTTATTTTTATTTATTTATTTATTTATTGTGTTCATAGTCTGAAAGACTGAAAATTTGTAAATATTTGCTTCATTTTTTCCAAGATAACAATTTATTTTTTGAAAATTATTTAATGAAATATTTGAAACCATTTTCTCAAACTTTTTCATTATAGCTACAAATGCTTCAAAAAGTCTACGTTTAATTATTGAAGGTGTTACACAAAAAAGTATCTTTTGTAATCTAAAATTTGCTTTATTATATCTTTTATTTTAATTCCATCTTTAGTTTTAAAATTTATATTATTAATATGTTTATAAGTGTAGTATTTATACTCAATAAATACTTAAATTGGGATACTGTATTTAATAGAAATAAAATTAATAAAGTAATTGAGCACATAAAGAATCCTTATTTTAATGAAATAATTATTATTTGATATCTTAATCCTTAAGCTTATATATACACATATTCATAATATACCTCAGTACTCTATCCCTTGTTTTTTGCAAATCACCAGTAATGTCACGTGTTTATGATCTTTATTAATACAATCCTTATATTCTGAACAGTTACATTCTATACCGCTTTTCATATCTTTAATCTAATTATATTTAAAAACATACATAATCCTTTTTTTATATTTAGGAGATTTTTTAACTGTAATATTTTTAATTGGAAGTAATTTCTTATGTTTAACAAAAATATCATTATAATTAATCTTTTAAAAGAATTATTCATAAAAGTTTAAGTATGATATTATATACTACTATTTTTATAGTCTTAGATTTTATATTTAGATAGTTAATAATATCTTAATCGTATGTAAACATTGGTGGCATATATAGTTATCATTATCTAGAAATTATTTTAGAATGCCAATTTTTCCTTTCTTTAAACTAAAAATGAAATGATTAATATTCTTAACATCATAATTATTTTTGAATTTTCTGAAACGGACATCAATAAGTAAATATCTACATTTAATATCTAAAATGTAGTTTTTTAATTAAACACATATTAAAAAATTAGTTATTTATAGGCAAATTATAACTATAATGGAGATTGATTACAAAAAACCAGTTTTTTATTTTTAACTGCAGAATATTTCAGCATTATTTTTCTTTTCTGAAATTTAAAACACTCTAAAATGTTATAAACCAACATTTTAGTCCTATCTTTTCTATGGAATAAATGTTTTTATAAAATATGAATATCCTTAACTGTAAAAACGATAGCAACATTAACAACAAAATGAATGAAAATAAATCATTGTCTGAAAAAAATCAAACAAATGCTCATTTAATGATCGATATTAACTATCAAGAATGGAACTGTTCTAATCCTAGTTTTACAAAGAACAGATTTAGCCATCAAAGGTGCTAACTTTTTCTTTTTAATAATTATGAAATTTTTCAATTAAATTTTAAAATTAAAGTAAACGATAAATTATTGAATTGGACAATAACATACTTTTTAAGCATTAAAATTAAAGCGAAATATAACAAAATACCTTTTATGGTACTTTTAAGAAGTACGCATACTCAAATTCTCAAATTAAAGAGAAAATTATTATTTAAAGAGAGAGATTTAACAAAAAATTTCAAACATAAACTAAGATGACCTTTAAAGAAAAAAACATATTTTAATAATAAGTTTAAATAATAGAAAACTATATTTTAAATGTTTGATTTATATTTTTAGGATTGGTAAAATAACTAATTTTGTAGAATCTAATGTAGGTTGGAAAGCAAATTATGATTTCCAAACTATATTATCTCTGCACATTAACTGCTATCATAACTCATTCATAACAGTAACTGCTATCATAGAGCATTCTATATTCTGATATTTATCATAAAATTATACTAAATACTAATTCTTCGTTTTTTTATAATTCTAATAAACCAAAGACAAACTTTTTTTTAAATATATAAAACTCTGACATAGCAAAAATTTTGTAGTTGTATTTAATAAAAAGTAACTATAAAACACAGAAGTGAAACCCTTTTTTAAAGATTTCTCTCTCGCTCTCTCATATAATACTTACATTCAATTTACATTAACAAACAATATATTTAATATAAATCTATATTTCACACATCAGTTACTTAGGTATCATAACATTAAATGTTATATTTGATTCTCATTTATTAATATTTTAAGAAACATCTCCTTTGTATAAACATGTTATGAAATTTGACATATCTAAATAAATCCAATATGTTTATAATATATTTCATACAGTTGTAAAATAAGTAAATATTGTAGTAAGAGAAATCTAGACTTTTCAAATTATAACATACTCTTAAATAATTTTAGTGAAAATTTACTTCCTATCCTAAAACATAAAAAAACTACTTTATTGCGTTTGGAAAATAATGTTTGATTTTTTTTTAACTTCAAAGGATCAATTTTTCAGTAACGACATAACGATGTGGCAGATATTAAGAAATAGCTACTGAAAATAAAATAAACCTAAATGCTTATTGATAAAGATAAACGCTTAATAAACTGTAAGCGAGCAAAAGTTTTGAGAAATTTTCAAATTTAGAATCAGTAAGAGACGTAAAAGTTAATGTCATTTGCACTTCTACGCCATTCAGGGCTGAAATTTTAATATGAATCACGGATTGATAGGTATTTTAGTAATATTTTCATTTTGTATTTAAAATAGTAAATGCGTATCCTACATTGGAAAACAATGATATACTAGGCACATTAATATTGCTGGCATCATTTGGATAAAGGATTCATTATTCTAATGCATGTCAGTGTCTTTAGTGCTTTATAGCAGTTTTTTACGAACACTAATTTTCTTTATTTATTTTTATGAATGCAGCCGATTAATTTTATTCTATTGACTGACGAAACCAATGCATAAAGTACAATAGCAAAATATCTCGTTTTCATAAATTTATGCCAGTAAATGCATTTCAAGTATTAATATCAGAAATAATGTTTTACAAGAATGAAAATAAATCTAACATTCTATTGATAAGACAATTTTTGTATTTTTTCATTGAAAAATGTTACATTTTGGTTACAAAATATTCTTCGATGTTGAAAACTAGTTTATAAATAAAATTAGAGTGCAAATAAATGTCCTAACATATATTTTGGTGGATTGAACTGACACTTATCATGGATTGAAATTTATTTACATTGATGAAATATTAAAAGAAAGAGAGAAAGAAATTTAGTTTTATTCTCAAAAATTATTATTTTTAAATGTGGGCTTATTACTTCAATTAGTTTGAAATAAAAGAAAAACAATTATGCTTCGAGCTCTCAGTAAATTACAATTTTTTCTTTATCCTATTTTACAAATTAAAAATATTGATCTGAAAACATGGATGATTTTCGAAAAGTTACTTATTCAAAAAATATTCCATTTTCTGATAAAATCAAATCTATTTATTTTGAAAGTTCATATATTTGAGTAAATTGATATGAATCGGGGAAAATGACCCACTTTTGTGAAATCATGTATTCGTTTCGTATTAACAATCAAATTATTTTAACTAAATATCATGTTATTTTCTCTAGATTCCAATGTATTTTAACATTTTCCTTGGAATATATTTTCTTTTACAAAAATATTCTGCAAACTTCTTTAATTTCCTAGATATAATAAAACTGTTAACCATTCTCTCTGTTAACGCTCGCCGAATAGTAATGGTTCTAACGTTCACTCATTAAAATATATACTATTTGTACAAACATTTTTTTCAAGAAAATAAAAATCTAATTCTTTTCTTTTTTTAAAAAATTTATGCGAGATGTGAAGAGTTGACTTGAAATCACTTTCTCGTATACATGAAATGCCTTTTCGATACCATCTTAGAAATAATTTACATTACTCTGGGATTTTCTTAGGTACTTACGCTGTAGTGTAAACATCATATTTCATCACTATCCAAAGACAAAAATGTAGCAGCACGATCTGAGAAGAGCTTAATACTTACTTAAACCACTTGGGTTACATTTATCACGATATTTGTGTGTCTTACGACATTTGTTTTGATACATTTGAAATAGCTCAACCCTAAATTCAGAGAAGTTTGTTTATATTTGACTTGACTTCTTTATATCAATTTGTCTAGATATTTGTATGAGAAGATCATTTTAGTAGTAGGTTTGGGAAAGGAATTCCAACTGCCTCGGTTCTAAATAATGCAAAAAGTAACTTGGTTTCTGGTATATTATAAAATTTCTAAATTAATTTCTCCTGCTGATTTGTATTTCTTCAAAAATAATCTTGTTTCCAAGTATCGTATTAGAGCACTGTGTACTTGAATGAATAGATCACTTTTCTCATACTGTGAAAAAAAATTAGTATTCTAATTTTGAAAATAAAAGTATTTATCTCGCTTTTAATTGTTTTTTTAGGTGTGTTGTTTCTATGGAAGTCGAGGCTGCTTTTAATATATCCATAATTATAATACATATTTAGGTTTCATAAGAGATTGAATTAATTTCTTATTCAGGAGAAAATGTTAAAAATTTCTAATCAAAAAACAAAAAGAGTAAAAAAGAGTATACACATTTTAAGACTTTTCATTATTAGTCAAGGAATGTTTTCATCTTTCTCATTACTACTGAATAAATGTTCTCTTTACAGCAGCTAGCAGCAGGAATGCAAAAATAGGTAACAAAGAAAATCTTTAAGCGAGAATCTAATATTAAAACTTTTTTAAACCTTAAAGTTATATTTACAGTAAGATATAAGAAAAAAAAACATAAATATTGTCTTTTCTTGCACTTAAAAGTTATAGTTATTTTATTCAAAAGAAGTTACACAACATCATAAAATACATTCAAAACATATTTAAGCTTATAGTATCGATTTCCTTACTTGTAGAAAATACAACAAGCTTATGAAATTGAAAATTTCCCTGAAACACGGAAAGTGTAAATATATTTCTTTCCAGTCGTATTATTTTTATATGACAAAGCTATGAAAGCTATGTAATTAACTAATCCTTACTCTTGAAACGTTTCATTCATTCTACACTATATTTTTATTCGTATTTGAAGCAATAAAATAATACAATTGTAACCCTATATTTCACCTGCCATCGTCTGATTCACATCTGTTATGGGAAACAAGAATAATAACGTTGAAAAGAAATACAGCATTCTCAAAACTTTTCTCGTCGTCTGCAATTAAACGATTACTAAAACTTCACATTCTTTCCTGGAAAAGTTCCAAAATCTTCCATTGCGTGCCGGAAAACACGCGAAAGCGAAATACGCCTTTTCCTATCGTTTTGTACTTCCTGGCAAGTAACTCTTAAAAGCGATACTTCATATCCAAATGAAGAATAATAGAATTCTTAAGACCACAGTTGGTCAAAAGCGTGGGAAAGAATTATGAGCGTATCTTTCACTCCGTAAGGTGGTCACATTGTGATCCAAATCCATCCATCAAGCACGCAATGCTATTTTAAAAAATTTTGTTGTTAAAACATGGGATTTCTCTCAAGAAATCATTTTAATACAAAGAAAAGTCACTATTTACTCGAATTTAAATGAAGCATATGCAAATTTCTCGTTTTAGCTAACTTTAATGTAACGCTACAATTAAGGATAAGTATATCGTGGTTATATAGCATGTGAGTGTGAGTGACTGAATGTGTATGCGAGCGTGTGAGTGTATACGTGTGGGTACCAAAACTGCACGAACAGCCGCAAAAAAGAACTGTATTAATAAGAGGTCAAACTACCCTTTGCTTGCATTATAAAATGTATATGACATGGGATAGAAGCACAGAAGTCACACGCATCAATAAAGGCTTTTGAAATTCCTCGTGAACAGCGGTCTCTAAATCCAACATTGTGACAAGCGGCAGAGATCGAGGCAGAGTTTAACTCCAAATATTCCCTCAAATGCTCAATCCGCATGATTGAGGGGCCCGGAGGGTGTATTCTGTTTCGTCATCATGTCCTCTCAACCTTATTTGAACGCATCTAGCTGTGTGATTGGAGCGTCATCAACTTAGCTATCGCTGTCCATGGATAGACATTCTGGATAAACAAATGGAGTTCATAAACAAAGTTCTGGATAAACAAATGGTCAAAATACGCGATAGGACTCACTTTTTATCCTCAGATGATAGATGGCAAGTAACTCAAGGCCACGCCAAGATACCGCACCTCATACTATAATAAAATCCACTTCATGTCTTAAAATCTGCAACAGGTAGGCAGGACTATACGCATTATGAAGTGAATTCTGCTCATAACCGCTGTCCATGGCCGGAAAGAGGGTGAAATAGATCAGAAATCATCAGATCAGATTCCTCACTGTCAACGTTATGAGATCCAGCTGCAGTGATATCTGTTCCAATGATGTCACTTGAAATCATTGCATTGTCTTACGAATTGCCGCTCTGAAACATGAAGCTATATTTCACAGTTCTTACGAAAACGGGATCCTCGCAATACCTCTTTAGGTCCCATGTTATAACAGCTAACGGTTGCATACCTTTTTGGATCACTACGTGTTCCACCTGTTATCAATCTCGATGTGTTAGCGTATTTCGTCCACGGGGAAATTATTCATTTGTTTAATATTTTATTTCAATTTTTATTCATTTATTTTATATAGTTCTATAAAAGTTTTCTTTTGTTGGTTTTTGGATTTTAATTGTTCTTTTATTCGTTATGTGTTTTTAATAATAATTTAATTGCTTTATCGTATACATACATACACACACAGATTTATCATATGCATACATACACATACAGATTTTACAAAGTAAATTGTCGCGAAATATCATGTAAGCACAATGAATGTTATTATCCAAAGCTAATTTTCATACAAAATTTTTAAGTTATCTTTATATAAAGTTGAAAATTGAAGAATGGATTTCAAAATAGAAATGATTTTTCAGAAAGAATATTTTCTTTATTAGCTTAGCTTCACTACATTGCGGAAAACAAAATATTTTAATCTTTATTTATTTTTGTTAGAATCAACGTATTTTTTCCAGTGCAAAATAAATTCGATACTTTGCACACATATAATATTACTACCAAATAGATCATTATTTCATATCTTGAAACGGATATTTACTAAATATTTCTTAATTTCAGGACATGGTATGAGGATTAATATATCTATCATAGTTACACATGTGTTTTGCATAAGGAAAAAATTTTATCTCTAAAAAATTTATTTGAATTATGGTCTTGCTTATTAATGTTAAAGTGAAGATATATTTTAAAGTGTTATAGGACTAACATTAAAATAAATATGTAACGATTGTTTTTTGATTTGTATGATTTGATTTTTGAAATGCATTGAAGCAAAAGTATGGAAAAAAAAATATTACGTGATTAGGACTCAAACGATAATGTTTAATAAGTGTAATACTTATTTCAATAACAGCTGTTTAAGTAGACATAAAAGTTTCAAACGACTAAAAATACTTTTGCGCTATTTTCTCTCTTCTTGAAATAATAAATAAACTGGTGAGTCCAGACACAGATGTTAGAAAATAGCAAACTTTATTCTATCCCAACGATCAATTTTATCTTCAGTTTACGGAGAATACTTTTGAAAACCGTATAAATTTAAGAATCGTAAAAAAATGTTTTCAAAAAAAACCATAAAAATATATCTATTCTTCTGCAAGATATAGCTTCATATTTATTCCAAAAGTTCGAAAGAAAAAGAAATTTATATTCTAAATTCTTCATGAAATGATTCAAATTAGGCCCATCTTTATTCCTTACTTAACTAGGTTCTCTATCCCTGAAATAATAAAAAAAAATTCTTCAAACAGAATTAATTTTACAGAATTCTATTTGTTTTCTCTTAGTATGCATAACTAATTCGTATTTTGAAATCTTACCAGAAGTAATTGTTTCATAATTCTTAATTGAAAACGATTATAAGTTAAAACATTACAACTAGTACATACAATTTTTTTGAATAATTTGTATGTATTTTTATATATTTAATGAGTAAAAAAATAAGAAAAGTGCATTTTATATACCTTTTCAATAGCTACACTTTAACTGACAGAATTATATAATAACAATTTTAAAGTATTTATTTAAGTAGAAATTATGCTAAATTCTGGATGATGTTAGCTATAATCAACTATATTATATAATTTTGAATTTAATAGGGAATATTCCGGACAAAAACACATTACTTAAATCAGTAATTTTCTCACAAAATAATTAGAACAATTAATTCAATTGCCATCAGTTAGTCTATTTTCATAACCTTGTATTTAAAATATACATAAATAAACTTGTAGAGAATTCTTGCCAATTTGTTTTCGCTCTCCTTGGCGCAGGAATTATTTTTTCACTACCCGAACTTTACTTGATATTGAGAAAGAAGCAAAATTAAAAAGCAATATTATCGAAAGCTTTTAATTAATGATATTCATTTCATTTTCTAAAATATTCTCTTATTTATAAGCGTCACATTTTTTTGAAATATAGAGAAAAGAATTCAATAAATATATAACGTTTTTTTTTAAAAAGTCATTCTGTGTAAAGGAATTCATACACAATATGAAACTGTTAAATATTTATGTAACAACTTCATTTAGATATGTAGCAATATTATCTATAACTGTCCAATAAAAATTTTAATATGATATCATTTATATCTTTTCGCTTAAAACTATTTAAGAAAATAAAATATCGATTTTTTTTGTAATACTTATTATTTTGTATACTTTCATTTTATATAGAGTTTACATCCATTGGGCCTATTGATAAGTACTCAAAATAATATATTTCCTGTTGTGTAATCATTTAGACGGATCTTAGTGTGACTGAAATAAGAATTATTTATAATTTGTTCACACGCTTCGTCGCAACTTACACATGTCTAATACAAAGTGCAATTGAATAGAAATATTCTAACCACATGAGTATTATTTTGCTTTTTGAAAATTTTTGTCAGTATTAAACAGACTGACAAGCATTCAACTTAATAATTAGCTCTATTTTTCATCGGCTGGCCTTCGTCACACATATTTGCTTCTCAAATGCTTTCCGTCCTAAAAAGGATTTTTTTCCCTACATGTAGCTTGGTATTTTAGAAGCATTTTACAAATCATAATTCCGGAGAATTTTGATCAAGAGTGTTTTGAGCATTTATCGTTTACACGACGTGCAGTATTTTTTCCTATATCAATATTTGTGTGGCATCGCTATACAAATATAGTAACAGAGAATTTTAAGCTAATTTCTAATAAATATATTTTCAATAAACTTTTAAAATACTACTTGTTAATAAAGTAACTCCCATTTCATAATTCAGTTATTATAATAACAAAATTTAAAATGCAATCATTACATATTCTGGAATTTTTCTTCAACTTCAATTAACAACATTTGCGGGATTGGAATTATAATATTGTAGACATCACTTTTGTTCAGCAATTTAAATATTTCTAAGACATTTTAAGAAAAGAATATAACATCATTGTCTAAATAACGTTATAAGAAATTCAAAACAATTAAAAAAAAAATTCTGTCAACAACTTACATATTTATTGAGAATAACTTTTCTTGGTTAGATAGGTTAATTACACGAATTATAAATCTAATGAATACTTTTTCTTCTTTACCTCTTTAAGCGGAACAATAGGATAAGTAAGAAATAAGAAATATTGGAAAGGATAAGATGAATCATTTTCTTTTTTTCTCTGCATTTAATTAAACATTTTTCAAAATATTTATGAGATTACAGAAATATAGTACTACTCATTACTAAAATCGATAAGAAATTATCAATTTCTTATAAAATGATGTAACAATTCTATTTTTTTAAAAAAAATTCTTATCAATTTACTATTTTAAATATCAGGAAGATTAATTACTGATTCAATGAATATTCAAATTTCGTTTCCTAAGTATTGCGAAATGTATCAGATATTTGCTATAAAGAAAAGTGAATGGAATATCATCATTTGTGTTAAATATTTGCAATGTAATTGGTCGTCTCTTCTTTCTTGATATTTTAAAAATTAATTTGTTTTCCATCCTTTAATCAAGACATATCAATTTTTGAAATAAAAGGGAATCCAATTCTATTATTAATGCATTTTAGAATTTCATTCTTATAATTTTAACATATTACAGAATAATAAAAAGTAAGATAATTACATTTTTTTTCGAATGCTTTTGACTACATGATAAGATTTAATATACATTGAGATTAAAAATATCTAAAATATTTCATATATCTCAAAAAAATGTTAAACATTAAATATCTTATTAAATACCACATAAGAATATATATATATATATATATATATATAATCAGGAAAAGATATCAGAAAAGGGTAAAAGAAAAGATTAGCGTTATTATGAAAGATTTGGAGAAACTAAGATTTTTTCGTTAATAATGGTAATAATGATTCTCCTATCAATGACGACGCCCTTTCTTGTCAATTACCATGTGTCAGTGAACTTTTGAATGAAGAGAACAAGCAATTAGCCCTCATTGATATCTATTTTTATCTATTTATCTACTACATAATTTATGAGATAGTTTATCCTTTACATCAAAGTTGAGAATCCTGATAGCGGATAAGCCCATATGAAATGAATTCTTACTCTACGAGAAAAAAATATATCAGTTGATTTTAATATACTTTCTCCGTGTATTGATTTACCAGATAAATAATATTAATTAACAACGACATCGATTAATATTTAATAATAAATGAACTATTAAGTAAATTATTTTTATCTCTTAATAAGTATATGTTATTTGTATTGAGATCTACTTGGATATTTTACATATAGGATACAAAAAAACCTGTAATGTGAAATTAATATATTTATTACTATCCTTATTTGATTGAAACTATTGACTCTGATGTTGGTAAGAACTAAAGAGCTTGAAAATTTTTAAATATAATAGCAAGAATTTCTGAATGTCGAATGCACCTTTTTATTTATCACGTTTAATTTTTTTTAAAATTGTTGCCTTATTTCTTTCCAGATAAATTATTGCAGATTTAGGACACAATAATTGTATCTAATTATAAATAAGCTACTTGATTGTAAATAAGCTATTATGACCTTATTCAATTATATGTCAATTGTTGCGAATTTGTTAGATAACAAATAAACTGGAATATGGCTTTATTAGATCAAAATAAAATACGGGGGCTTAGAAATTATTTTTATAGCTAATTATATAGTTACATATTTTATTCTTTGAAAACCCTTTCTCTGTAACAAATCTAAACATTTTTACATTATTTCGCTAATAAACACTAAAATATATTTTAATGTTATCTTACTATGAGTGATTTTTTTAACTTTACAGTTGGCCATAACTTTAAAAGAATTGCAAAGGTAACTATTTCAAGTATAAAAAAATCTAATTAAAGTAAAAGTTATTTCAAAGTAAGGTTTTAAATAAAAGAGATGCTTCATTTTACTAGTCATGCGTCACGTAAAAAGATACTTTATCAAATGCTCTTACCACTCAATATCAATCTTCATTTAAAATATAAGAAATCATGATAGATTGTTTCAACGATTCGGTAGCAACGATCTTTCACTGTTATTAAAGACAATCGGCAAGATTTGAGTTTTTATAGTCTTACCATCAAAGTGTGTGTAAACAACAAAAATTAATCAAGAGGTTTGATTTTCTTATTAGAAATCACAATTATTTTTTATTCGAAAGAAACTTATTTCATTTTGACTAATATTTTGATAAATGTGGACCATCTAACCAATTAATGTGCATATTTAGGTTATTTATACAAAAACAGTAAAATTGCCTACATTTGCTTACCTCTTTACACACACATACACACACACATACATATATATATATATATATATATATATATATTAAAGAAAAAAGAAATTCGATCCCTAAATCAAAGCTAAGCAAAACACACATACATATACACTCTTTAACAAAAATAAAAAACGACGCACCAAGAAGGAGTTGTCCGATTCCTATCAAAATTGTTAGATGTGCTGAATATACATAAGAACACAAGCGATTAAAATTTCAGAACAATTGAATGATTTACTTCTGAGTTTGATAGTAACAAAGGAAGGAAGTCAATAAGGCGTTGATTCATTTCTGGCCTGGATGCAAACTGTCACCTGGCGTGGCATGGACTGATAAAGTTTTCTGATGGCGTCCTGCTGAATTTCGTGCCAAATTGTCTCCAACTGTTGGGCTAAATCGTCAACATTCCGGGACGGTTGCAATCGCTTTCCACAACGTCCCAAATGTGCTCTATGGGAGAGAGATCAGGAGACCTGACAGGCCAAGGAAGTGTAGGGAAAGCTTACATACAACTCATAGCAACACGTACCATGTGCAACCGAGCATTATTTTTTTGAAAAGTACATCCCAGGTGTTTCAAAATGAACGTTAACACAACCGGTCTTAGAATATTATCTACGCATCTTTGTGCTATCAGTGTGCCAGAAATGACTACCAAAGAGGCCCGGTTATCAAAGAAGATAGCAGCCCTGGCCATAACGCCCTATTGTGAGCCTGTGTGGCGTGCGATAGTAAGATCAGGATTTCCCACTCTGCCACACGTCTGTGGTTGTCGTCAGAACACAGTTAGAAACGGAACTCGTCACTAAAAACTGTACGACGCCCCTCAGCGCAGTTCCAAGTTAATTGAGCTCTGCATCTGACTTCAAGGCGTACAACCGTGAGGGGTAAATGGCGTAACTGTCTGCGCGAGAGGGAATTCGCTTTCTCAGTTGTCTTTCAAGGGTCATGTTGGACATATTTGTGCAGGCTACACGGTGGATAGTTGATAAAGACGAATATGGTGCTGAGACAGCTGCTCTGACAATCGCTCTGTCATCCTATTCTGTTGTGGTCCTCAGTCGACGTTGCCGCTCTGTTGCTGATATCTGTCGTTGCTGACCGACTCTTGCCTGCATCGTCAAATCGCCGCATCGATTTGACCCAGATGTCGAGTGATTGTTCGATTCCCAAAACTAGCCTCCTTCATTCCGCTTGCATGCTCTCTTTCAAACTCTGACATCTACAAGTAATGTGCTCGAATCCTTCGAAAAGGCATATTTACTGTTGATGTAAGATATCCACATTCGAAATGCAACAGAAATTTTGACCATACGATTGAGAATCGCTTTTTATATACCGTGCTGAATGCGCAGTTCCAATGCGCTGGACATCTGCCATTCATTCATTGGACACCAAAATATTGTCATTTGGATCTTCGGCGGTCTCAATGTCTTTGCATACGCAGTTTTTTCTAATCAGACAACTCCTTGCTGCGTCGGCTATTTTTATAATATTGTGTGTGTGTGTGTAAATGTGTGTATCGTTGACATAATGTAGTAAATTAAGTCTGTGCTTCACTTTTGAAATGTGAAGATGTGGAGCACTATAATTTAAACATATATAGGAATCTAATGTTTATCCAAAGATAGAAACTTCGTTTGCAACTCCCAGATTAAGGAAAAAAATATTTTGTAAGCTACAAATCCTACAGTTCAATAAAACAACCAAGTTTCACTCAGCTTCTCATTATCGAAGGAAAGAATTATGTTGTCTTTCATCCGTTATTCTTAATTGGATTTCGCCATATTTGCAAATCATTCAAACGGAAAAGCATATATTACTAAATATATTTTCTGGTTTAATTCAACACATTTTTAACATAACCTAAAACAACAATAAAAAAAGAAAAAATCTGCCATTTTCAATACTTTTGTCCAACTAGAGTAGGAATCATTATAAAAGCAACATAAATCTTATATTTCTCGTGTTCCACCGCTCTCAATACTTCAGGACAGATTTAGCATGTTTTGGAGCTAATGAAAAACAAAAATTGAATTGCAAACATCAAATTGCAAAATTTTTCTCTTACAGTAGTAGAAAAACCTCTCGAAATGGTTTGGAAAAATCTTTTCTATTCTTGTAAATTATGCAAATGCGACTCCCAACAAAGAATTTAAAAAAAGATTAAATACAGAAATTGTTAACATTATTTTCCGTACAAACTTTTAATGCAGAATAAATTTACTCCATTTAAATTCTTTGAATTTGAAACAGAACTGAAGTTAGTGTTCCACTTTTAGTTTTATTTTCAACTTGGCTTATTATGTGTAAGATAATGTTGATCTAAATAAAAATTAAGTAGCTAACGGGTACTAAGATTTTATGTTATCGAAAATTTTGTATTTAAATTACCTATTTAGATTTAAATAATATAGAAAGAAACAATAATATGAAATACAATTCATTTTGAGAAGTTCGGAAAAATTAAGGTAAAAGTTTGATTAACTCTATACTTTAAAGAATTTATTCCAAATTGAAAATGATTACTCTTTTTTCCTGTGTGTAACACATGCTTTTTTTTTTGCCTTAAAAATTCATCATCAGAATAGATGCCTCTTATTTAGTGAAGATATAGATTGTTTCCTCTGATTTTTGGAAGCCATTTGAACCTTCTTTTATGTTCCAAGATTAAGAAGTACAAGAAGAAAAAGAAAGTAAATACTGATGATGACAACAAAAAAAAAAGTGTCACATAATGGTGGAATCTGACAAACAATTTAGCACGTATCTGCTAGTTAAGATTATAGTTGAATTTGCTTTTAAAATCAAACTTAAAAGTTTAGGGGTTTTTTTCCAAGAAAAAATCTGTATTCAATTTCTTTTGCCCTTCTTGTGCATGGAAAATACGGCATGAATCATTATTGATAAATACATAATTGTTCATATCAAAGAATTAAGAAGAAAAAATAAAAATTTCACAACTTTAAAATATTTCTACAATTCAGGATCGATGTAGAAAGAAACGTGTATGAATTCTACAACAAGAAAATTCCACTGAGTTGAGGAAACTTTCAAAATTCTATCGCTACTGGAAATAACCTAGGTACAAAAATAATATATTTCAAAAGAAAAGTTATGTATTAGAAAAAGAGGAAATATGTTGGAAAAGATATATTCTCTCTTATCGTGCTTTTTGTGGTGCATGAATTTCTTAACCTATCATTTTTGGCTATATTCCCACTATTTTATGAAGATACTTTTTGTGTGTGTTCTAAAGAAAGAATCCATTTCTTTCAAAATGTTGAGAGCTTCACAAATCAGGAATTTTGATATAAGTTTAAAAGAAAAGAAGTACAAATTTTTATTTTTAAGAATTTAGAAATCCATTCAAAACTTTTGTGGATATTTTAAGTAGTAAAATTATAGCAATTTTGGATTACATAATATAATTTATGAAATGAAGGAAATTATATTAGAACGCTCTTGTCACATGAGAGATTACTGTAATGTTTAGTTTCATTTCCTTCATTTGCTGTTTTGTAAAGCGTTATTGTGGCTTCATGACATTTTAAAATGGAGTTTAAGAATATTAATTTATAAAAACGAATTAGTTGATGGAACAGCAAAAGTATTTGTCTCTTAGGACAAAGACTTAATAGCGCTTTGGAAAAATTGTTTCCATAGGAAATTTAAGTTCTATAGAAATCAACTATAAGACTTAACTTGTTTTCAAAAATTGCACTGTAATACCCTTATTTTTCTCAACTTAGCATGGTTCTTATAATAGTAAAAAAGTATTTCAAATATTACTTGTAAATTTAAATTTATAAATTATGACATTATTTTGCAACACGATTTAATTAAATGAATATCTGAAAAATAAAATTTCGCTTAGTTTTTTTTATATTAATGCTATACACAAAACATTGAAAGAAAAAAAAATTACATGAAATAGATAAAATATCTTATGCAGAAATAATTATTCTTAAAATAATATATTTAATAAAATGTAAATAAATATGATTACTTTCAGTGATAAATTAATAAAATTTAAAAAACAAGTTTATGTGAAAGTTTTATGTATATTTCATGTATTATAAGAATAAATAAAATATTAATTATTTTTAAATGCATCTCTTGGTGAAAATATGAGTATTTACGAGAACAGCAACCAAATAACCTATTTTAGACGACAGATAGTGTTGTTAAGTTGGTGTTACCATTGTGTGCTACCATTTATTAAAGAGCCGAAAAACAAATTTGGCATTCATATGTTAAAATTTATTATTGACGCTTCAAATTGTCACTCTGAATAAGACCTAGATTAATCTCTATATGCCATAAACCAAAACAATGTGTAGTTTTTGTTGAATTTCTTTAAAAAAGGTGAAGAAGGTATCTTGATCCGTAAAAGTTATTCCGATTTCTAATGTCCCGTTTCCTATTCCTAACACAGGTGCTTTGATTGCTAACACAGAGCCAAAATTTGAATTTATAAAATATTATAAATAGTCCCACACTACTTTATGAATCTGTTGCGTAATTTTACAGTGTCCGTTAAATTAAATGGGATGTAATATTTACTGTTTTTTCCAATCGAGCATACAGATTCAACTTGAAAAATTTTACTTTATTAAAAAAATTATTGATTTAGATAATGGCTGAAATCAGATATTTTTATTCAGGCATGTATAATTATCTCAGATATTGTTTTAATTTAGGTGTTAAAATTTTACTAAAGACAGTTGAATTGATTTTTAATGTAAATGAAAATATGCTCATAGTATGAAATAAAATAGCAAATATTTCTAAATCGTATTTTACATTCCATTTTACTAAGTTTTATTTTCACTTTGCGTGTTTTAAAATTGATTACTATTCCTTTTTATGCATTATTTTTATTTGTTGATTTAACTATGAATTTTTTTTTTTTTTGAATTTTACAATTTCTGGTGTTTTGTTATAAACATTAAAAAAAAAAGAAAGTGGGCTTTTTATGTATATTTTTGGCAATTTTTTAAAATTATTTTGAAATATATTTGAAGCAACTTTGCAATGCATTTGTTTCTCAAGACTTCTTACAAAAGAAGGAAGAACATACTAATACTTAAGTTTATTACGAATATGAATTTTTTTACTATAGTATCATAACTTAGAAATTAAATATTTCATTTGGATCTTGAAAAAAATTAATAATCATTTGCTGCTTGAGAAAATTAACTATTTTTATCGAAACATTTCTTTAGCGTTTTCAAAAATTATCAATATTATAATTAATTATTCGGAGCTTTAAAATATTTTAAATATTTTTATAATACTGATTATTTCATTAAAATTAACTACAGTAGGAATTTTTTTTTGTAAGTAGTCAGCTTCGAGAACTAACAAAACGATATCTTGAATTTATATCTAATAAACATTATTTAAAATATTAACATAATCTTGTTTTTAATGAAAAATTAAGTGAAAATGCCGTTGAAAATATTCACCACTATATTACAAAATTTTGCTTTAGTAGAGTCCTTACTTGGAATCCAAGTAACATAATTGCTTTTAAAAGACAGTTTGATAAGATTCTAACGCCATTGCTTTAAAACTGAGGATTTGTCTATCAAAACTCACTAATTAGTCTGTAAAAATAGTCGGATGGTAAAATAAATGTTTGTATTACAAACATGGAATGATGAGTAACCCCTGTCTCCAACCAAAGATCAATTAAAAATTCTAGTAATCCCAATAACCGCAAAAGTGGTAACGAATCAGACAGAATACTTATACACTGAGATCAATCAAATAACAGCTTTCCATCGATCAATTAACTTTCTGGTAGCAATGTCATGTTCCGAGTCTAATATTCATGTCATGTGTCTATAACCGTGCTAACCATCTAACTCCTCTCAACCTTTTTATAAGTCTAGTCTTTATATTTCTTTATTTTCCTGTTCAAAACACTTCTTTATACATTTTTAACAATGTTGTTTTACATAAATCCCGGTTTATTTACAAGGCGAGGTTCTCAAATCAAACCTGTATTTATATAGGGAAGGTGTGTGTTGATAAAACCGTCAATTCCCCATAATTTTCTTTCAGAAGGTGTGCGAGATGCAAGCAACTTTACTGTCGTTCCGGAGAGCTGTTACATTAAACATTTCACTTTAGCTGCACAAAACTGCTCCATTAAATTAATTAGCCACACCGAAAACGGATTACACTCCACGTAAAAGAAACTTCAAACATTGGAGATTTTAAATAATACTTATTTTAATGCAAACAGAAACATCTTCAATCATTACAACAGTAGTCCGATTAAAAAATCTCTAGAACAACACATTATAATAATGTTTTTGTTGTCAATCGCACAGGAGCAAATCTGTTCCATAATCATTTAAGCAAACGATTTTTTCGTAATATTTACTTTTTTTGAGAGAGAGAGGCAAAGAACTATTCATTTATTTCAAACTTAACATTTACAAATTTAAAACTTAAGTGAGTCTGGAGCAAAGATCGTCTGCTCCTTTTCTTCAAATCTCCTTACAGCTCCGCAGTCAAAATGACGTCAAAAAATGACGTAGGAAGATGCCACATTTATGTGCTCTTTTTAATGCGAGTTTCTATGCAATATATTAAAAAGAATCCGTTGAAATGCATAATATGAATAAAAAGAAATAAAAAAGATAATTAAAAAACAACTTATGAACCACCAAATATTACATCATTGCATTACAAAAATTACGTTCGTATTACATTATCAATTTTATTACATTATAGGGTAGAGTCTATCGCATCTTCCCCATGAACTTTGGGAATATTAAATTAATCAGGTTGAATTGAAAATATCTACCAATAAATGAAGAGCGGTTAATGTAAATTAGATTAGAATGAGTGAAGTGTAATGAATAGAAATGAAGATATGCATATGTAAGTAATGGAGCGTTGAATAACAGTTGTTAGTGAGTTAGCAGTAGAGAATGTAGCTGAAGACATATAAACGAAAAATAGTGACCTTTTTTGCCAAGCTTGAAAAGTTAATGGATCATAGCCAAGAAATATCTACTTTTGTCAGGGATTTGAATCCAAAATAAATCGTTAAGACAAAATCAATTTTAAAATAAATTAAATGTAAATTTACTATCTTTTCTTTTATGCATTTTTCTTAGACATAATACCTGAAAAAAAATAATCACAGCCAAAATAAAATGAAAAGAAAGAAAATTTCCCTTGAAACTAAAATTGCTATTTTTGGTCGAATAGCAGAAGATGAAGGATCTACAGCTCTTGGTAAATAAATTAGATTACGAGAAAACATAATTAGAGCTATACAAAAACTTACCAAAGAATTATATAAATCTAGCAATTGTGCTACAAACAAAAGTGCTAAAAGGATATCTTATTCAAGAAATATTTTAATACAAAAAATGAAAAAGGAGTTCCTTTCTTTCTGGATTCGAGAATTAACTCAAAACTAAATCCCCATGGACAGAGAATTAGTTAAAAAGAAAGCTAAATGATTTTATAATTATTTGAAATATTCAGATCCGCCTAGTTTTTTGTTAACTAGCACTCCACAAAGAGCATTTCACATCTCCCGAACAATAAACAGGTTTAAGAACAATGTCATGCGATAGTTCAAAAGATTAATTGAAGGAGAAACACACACACACTTGAGAACTAGTTACAAGATATATCATTTTTGAACATTAATTTGTACTAGAAATTCTATTATAAAATTATTTTAATTATGTATGTGGGAAATTTATATTCCCCATGTCTGTAATTAAATAAACTGATCAAGAATCATCAGTAGAAAACTTTAAATATAAAATAAATTATTTACATATTTTAAAAAAAACACATATTTATTTCATAATATTTTTTGAATTAAGTAAATTTGTTATTGTTTCAGATAAAAGAAATATATTTTTTTGATGCTTTTACGCACGCATACAAACATAGCATTTATAATAATAATGCATTTTAAAAATCATTAATTGGTCCTTATTTTCTGTCGAAACGGGACACAAAAAATACTTTAGATGCTTTTATTCGTGAGAAAAAACCATTTTGTTATATTTATCCTAATAGTTAAAAGATATTTTTACTGACGAAAATATATTTTATTTTAAAAATTCAATCCAAGAGCAACAGCATTACAGTTATTTCCTATATCTCGGTTGCACAAATGTAAATACTTATATATCGTTATTAATTTAATATTACTTTGTCTTTGTTCAGAACAAAGTATGAAAGGAAAATATAGAATAGCTTAGTTTTGTATAGAATAGTAATCTGAAAAGATATTTCAGTGGCATATCGATCAATGACTGATCTTTCGAGCATTGACCTCGTGTTTTATTCAGTTAGCAAGATTTATGATGTCTCTTTCACATCTTTTGATAAAAAAAGGGGGGAATTGCAATCGAGTGCCCACTTAAGAAATTTAAACAATTTTCCTTATATATGTAATATATTAATTCATTAACTTCTTTAGATATATTAATTTTTTTTGTACAAATATACAAACTTGGAAAATAATAGAAAAAATTGGAGTTCTTAATAAATGCTTTAACTCATTCATTATGCTTTGTATATTTGGATGTGATGAGGATTACTGCATATTAACGTAGCTCTGAGAAACAATACGAGGGGTATTGGTGACGCATGTAATTTAGAACCTCTGTCAAGTATCGAGTACATAAGACCTAAGCTGGCACTTCCCTCTCCCTACTTTCACCCACAACAATGAGTACACACTTTAGTTTTTTTTAGCACTCAATCAAATTTAAAGTGCATCAGTCCTGCTATACGGTGGGTCTTTAATGGTATTAAGGCTCGAACCCACGGTTCAACGAAATCAACGTCGGTTGTGGATCCGCAACACTGCCCACTAGACTACCGCGGTCATTCAAATTTTTGGACAAATAAATTATTTTACTTCTACTCATCAAAGGAAATGAATTTAAATTACTATGTATGTTACAATAAAAAATTATGTTAAATATGTTTAAATCATTACACTAAATGAAAATGTAGCTAGAACTAATTTCAATTAAGCAATATTTTTGTAAACGTTTCGCAGTTTTAAATGTATTAAAACTTATATAAAAACCATGAATAAATTTTAAATTACTTCCCTCATGAGACTGATAAGCAATAAATAAAAGTTAAACATCTGTTCAAATGACAATATCGAAAGTAGACGAATATATATGTAATAACAATTATCACGTTATATATAGAGTTACACTTATTTATTATGTTAACTGTATATATTTATCATATTAATTAAAATTAATTATTAGAACTATTGAAATAGTTATATGAAGCCAGCCGAAGAAAACTGTAATTGAAGTATCTTTCTGCGCTTGTATTTCTGCGTTTCTTAAAAAAGTTTATAAAATTCGAATGGAATTTCTTAAAGGCAATATGAACTTTTGCAGATAGAAAAAAAAAAAAAAAAGAAAAATGACGAAAATGTCGATCATTTTAAAATAGTTCTGGAAATTTGTTTGGAAAAATACATATTTCCAGAACATTCTGCTAGCTTTTATTATTGTATCTATTTCTATACACGGAATGTGTTTTTAAAATATTAAATAATCAATATTTTTCTGTTTCTACTTTTCATTGCGATAGCTTGCTTCAACAACGATTACAGAAGTCAAAACGCCTTAATAACTAGCCGAACGAGAGAGATGTATCTTTTAGCCTAGTTGAAAAAAGGCACCGAAAAAAGGAATTGGTCAACTTTTGGTTGGACCCAGTGGTCAAGAATTTGAAACACCGTCTACCCTCCTCGGGGGGGGGGGGGTCACAAAGCATCTGAAGCCGAAGCTGTGGCCCAGGACTTAAAAACTAAACGGTCGCACAGCCTAGAACAACTGGTTGCGTATGCCTCCGAAGCAAAAACTCGCCTTTGTGTGTCTAAGACAACCGCGCATAAATCACGATTAGTGATATACCTGGTACGACGCACGTTTCAACAAGACCTACTACTCAACTCGAGACAACCGATGACGTCAAATGGAAACTACTAGAAAACGAAACTCAATTCAATAAGAAGGGTATATATATCAGTAAGAGTAATGATTTAAAAGGTAACCTTCTGTACAAATATCATTCAGAGTGTATGTTTTCGTATCATCAAGAGGATAATGGAATGTATTATGCGGCAGCTCATTTCATCAACGACAACAGTAGTAAAAACGCCTTAATAACAGCGTAGCTGAGGCATCTATGCTAGTTGGTAAGAGAGCAGCAAAAAGCGACTTACTAACTTTTCTTTCACTCCAATGTACAGGAGTTCGAAACAGCCACCGATATTCCCAAGGTCTCCATGGAGAAGAAAAACATCTAGCGCCAAACAATTTATTCGCGCAATATTATTTAAAAAAAATTATGCCCTTGCATTAATTTTAAATTTATAAAACATAAATATTTCTATAAGAATAAACTTTAAACTATGCATATAAATATAAAAATCTGGATTATTTTGAAATTCAGGATATGTTAACATCTATGCAATCTTCATTTTCATACAAATCTTTTTTGCTGAAAACTGTCTGGATAATCTGAATGTCTAGGAAGCATTTTTACGTCTACCAGTAAAAATGCGTAACATTAATCGTTACGAGAAGAATAGGGCAAATCTTTTTTTTTTAAAAAAAATAAGCATGTATACAGAACGTTTATCAAACATTACATTCACTACTTCAAACATAAAATCCTTGAAAAATACGACTTAGATGAATATCTAGAAAGCATTTTATGGAGGAAAAACCTGAATATTTTAACAATGTGCATGGATAAGGAGCTCTGGTTCTATTTATTTTGTAACTAAGGAATGTCCCATTATTCATCTAAACATAAAATATGCATGTTATGCTAAGGAATATACTGCGTGGAATACTACTATTATTTTGAAGTACTTTTTTCGAAAATGGAAGCACATCACGAAATTACAATATAATAAAGCATATTCAGCTTGAAAAATATTTAAATATAGCTTTCTATACGAAATGGTATTGATTATCCCCCAAACGTAGCTGAAAATAAATGCAAGTTTAATTAATTAAATTTATATTTAAAAAGTATATTAAATTGTTTATCTGCTATTATCAACACACTCTTAAGTTTCTTCAAAGCTCATGTAGTAGATTTTGTTGTTGTTCTTATTGATACAAGCAATTTAAAAAATTTCATAAGTGTATATATGCAATGTGAAATAATATAACAACATATACATATTATGCTGTTCAACAGGGCAATAATTGTTAAGGAGACTAGAATAAATTCTAAAAATGAATTTAATTTAAATTGCGAAGCTTTTACTTATTCTTATGAATATTAGCATAAAATTGGTTGTCCATTATAACATACAATTTAGGATATTAGGTTATCGTTATTAATTAAGTAATATATTTATCAATAGACCATCCTGAAAAGATATTTGACTCCCCCCATATCATGACGTATCAAACTTTGGTAAGCATTCAAAATTCAAGGGTGGCTAGACTGTTACGTGAGTTAGACGACGGCTTTGCCAAAGCAAGTTTGTGTTACCATTATGTGCTGCTGTTTCTTAAACGGTGCCAAAACAAATGTAACATCGATTCAGGGATTAATTTTTTACTGATTTGTATCCTTTATTTGTAGCCAAATTAAAACATGACTACTTCCGCTTTCAACTGTCATCGTCATCGAAGATGAGACTTGGATTTCTTATAACACACTAGCAACAATCAAAACAATAGGTTATTTCTAGTGAATCTGCTCCAAAAAAGGCAAAGACGGTTTCAACGACAAGAAAGGTTATGGCGTTGAAATTTCGAAATGGAAGAATCATACTCATGGACTTCTTAAAGATGAGAAAATAAACAAATAGTCAATAATTACGTTACTAAGACAGCTACTTTTAGAACCCCTTCGTAATTTTTTATGTAGTAAATAAGTATACAGTAGCCAAATGGTCGTAGTTGCGGACTCGCGTCTGGCTTTATTTTTTCATTCCTTGGTTATGAGTCCTGACGCCATTTAAGGCCAGCCGTGTGGTGGGCTTGATCCATGTTAAATACGGTGAATGCCACAAGTCTTTCCATTGAAGAGGTGTGGAGTTTGCTGAAGGAAGTGCCAGCTTAGATGTCGTCTTCGTTACTTTATAGAGGATCAAAATTACGAGGTCCATCACCAGTAGTTCTCATGTAGCTTTTTAGTACGACGTTAACAAACAATTACAATCACCCATCACATCGTCAAGCGCATTTTCCTCATTTATTTAAGCAATAACAATTCAGATACGTGTATATAAAAATTATTTCAAATATTTACATTAAGTTTCATATTAATTAAATTTCTCTGTGTGTCTGTGCGTGTTTCTATATGTGAAGAAATGAATTAGTTCTTCGATTAGGGTAAGGCAGTGACTTTTCTCATCATGGTTGATCTATATACTTTTTCTTTTTTATTTTTGCTTTTTAATGAAATAAGTATAACACTTTATTTGAAATGTGTACCTTAAAATATGTTCAAACCAAAATGGCAACTGTGTTGATGCTTGAAATCAGCAAAATCTTTTCCTCTGGAACATAAATTGTTATTCATAGGAGTTTATGCAAACTTCTGAGACTGAATAGATAAAAATTACCTTCTTTATTCGTTTAATATTTTGAACTAAATCTCTTAGTCTAGGTCAAACTATTTTAGAAAAAAAGATTCTCAATAATATTTACACTCTTACAAGTGTTGAATAAGCAAAAAAAGCTAAGTACTTAATCCATCTGCATATAAAAATGTATTTCATTTCGAATTTTTATATACATGGATAAGGCGCAAAAAAAGAAAAAAAAAGGATTTTATTAAGTTACATATAAATTTTAGTAATGTTCAACAATTACATTTCTTTACTCTTGTAATGCAGTTTACTTACAAATTAAAATGTTATTTTTTTTAAAAAAAATTACTCCATTTATCAATATTTTTTGTTTGATCTTTTGGGAATAAGAGTGAAAAATATTGTGAGAATATTATTACTTTATAACGAGAAGAACTTTTTTGAAATTTAATATTGTTTTGTATGCCCTAATTCCTTAGTCCTGAATTTATTTATGACGTTTTTATAATGTTATTTGAAATTTTCTTTCATTTTTATTCCTTCTCAATATTTATAAAGAAAGTAAAACAGATTAACTTTAATCTAAATCTTGCATACGAAAAATTAATTTGCGGTTAGATGTAAAATGAATGAGGAAAAAATAGTAATTTATATTAAAATTCAAAGTTAAAAATATTTTTTAAAATAAATCTCCCAATCATTTTGCACTCCACTGTTCGTAATGTTTAGATTCGAAATTACCCAGAATCTTCGGTGATTATTTTTTTTTCATAAATATACTTTTCTCTTGGGAGTTTCAGTTGCCCTGAAATCAAATAACCCCAATTTCCTCTCTCAAATCAGATTTTTGAAATGTTTGCTGTCCAAACGAATAAAACCTAAGACCTGTATTTTTTTGTTATTTTATTCCAACAAATTCTCTTCTTCCAATCTTTAGACTTTTAGACTATTCAGACAAAAAAAATATTGCAAACTTTTCTTTTGAGATACATAAGTTTAGGGATTTTAAGAAGATATGTAATTCTTGAAAAATGAGCTTAATTCTATAAATCTTTTATAATTTATTTATTTTACATTAGAATTTTTTTTTTTTTTCTATAGCAAAAGAATCTTTGCCAAAGCAATGATTCTATTTTTGTCCACTTCTTGATTTCTGAATACATTTAAATTGAAATAATAGATGAATCAGCCTAGTAAGAAATGCTTAATATATATGATTAAAAAGTAAATTCTTCTGCATATTTCTATTATTATTCAAGATTGGCAAGTGCTAAGGGTAAGTCCCAGAAACTTGCGGTCAGTGGTTTTCATCGAGTTGTTGGCTCGAGCCCTGATGTCACTAAAGACCCGCCGTGTATCCAGGGCTGATGCATGTTAAATCTATAAAGGCAATAAGTCCTCCCAATGGCCTGGTGTGGAAGCTTAGACAGGGAGGTGCCAACTCAGGTGTCATCCTCGTCACTTGACCATGGTTCAAAATTACGAAGTCTGTCACCAATGGCACTCGTGTTGCTTTTCAATGTGAGGTTTATAAGCAATCACATCACAATAACATATTATAGAAGAATTTGTAGCAATGACAAGTTGTTTTAATTTATATAAACTTATTGAGAACTCTACGAATATTAGCGCTCTTTACTGCAAGAACAAGATAACAATATACCACGAATAGACGAGCGCTATTGCATGTCTGACTCCCCAAAAAACCAAAAGTGACGATTGATTATATAAACACTAGGGTTGCAGCTTAGAGCGGTTGGCGCAGAACGCCAAGAAGGCATAAAGACACATAATATTGAATAGCGAGTATATTGAGTCTCGTCGTTACAGATTGTAAAACAGTCTTAAAGACGAGACGTTATTTTTAACGTTCAAAGAATTTCCTTATAAGTTTATTTTTTTAGAGGAAAGGTTTTGACGTTGTATTGAATCAGCATTAAATTACATTTCAGCTCTTCTATTATTTTAATTATTCTTTCCAGTACATCCAAAATAGCCGATGACAATTTATTTTTATTAAAGAGCTGAAAATGAATAATTTTGAAACAAATCTTGTTTTTTATACGAAGAAACTTTTTCTTTTTCTCTATTCTGTAAACTTGTGCCTCTTCAATAATCATTGATGTCTGAAAAATTAAAATATTCAATAATGCTTCTCGCATTTTTCGTTGCAAAAACGATGAGATTCATACACCTTTAAAATTAAATTGCTTATATTTTAAGTTTAATGTGGCATTTTCATTGATTCTTGATAAAAAACAATCTCCTAGTTCAGAATCCAATAAAATTAGCTTCTCTTACAAAGCAATTTAATTTTATTTTTGTTCATGGACATATTTAAGTAGCATTGCCTCTCAGTGTACAGTGTACATAAAAAAGTTTTAAAATTCCTTGTGAGAGAAATAAGAAATATATTTCCAATACCATATTCTAAATGTATCATTGATGAAAGTTAGTTTTGATTGCCTCTAATAACTCTGAATTAATTCCTAAATGCTTCGTTCTATTTAAAAATATAACAATGTCTTCTATTTTTTTTATTTCATTTTAAGGCTTACGATGCAAAAACACTAAAAGAAATTGCTGAGAAATGTGAGCAAGAACAAAGCTCTTAGTTATTATAAAATCAAACATATATAATGTGAAAGTTAAAAATGCAAATAAAATGTTAACATTTAATCTTAATGTACATTTTTGTAAGAGTTTAACATCATTTATGACTTAACTTTATCTATACATTTATAAAATTATTTTGAAACTCTTCTTTATTCATAAATCTTGTAAATTAAAAAGTAATTAATTAAATATTTCTTATAATAATTATTATTATAAAATATAAGAGATGGAGAACAAACATGTTATACATACATATACAAACATATTATACATACTTATACAAACATACATACATATATATATATATATAGAGAGAGAGAGAGAGAGAGAAATTGTTGAATTAAAATTTTATATTTCATTTAAACTTCTCTAATTTAGCATGAAAACCCCCTCTTTATTAGCATTTAAATCGTCACTAGATTAGAATCATTATATATCTGTAACTTAAACAGTTATAAATAAATATATATGCTGGTAATGTTATTGAAGAAAATAAAGTAATTTATCAGAAAACTGAGGATATTATAAATTAATAAATTAATTAACAATTGAACTAAAGATTCCCATGATATAGTAATTTCAAAAATCATTTGCAATGTACACACTGACACATGCAAAAATTTCCTTTTACAATAATCATCAACAACTGTTTTTCCCTGCAATAATTAGTAATATTTTTGAATATTTAGGAAATGCGCATTCTTTAAAGAGATGCAAATATTAAAACGATTCGTCCTAAAATGGGGATATTAAAACCAAAGTATAAGTAATTTCTGTCTAGAATAGGATCCAAATTTAATGATTAGCCGTATTTAATAAATAGAAGGCATAGTTTAGGCACGGTATTTCAGGAATTGTCAAACTGCGATCAATACTCTTAGTTAATTAACAAATAATCAGTGTGCCTCCGAACTGCATCTAACTATAACTAATAAACGCTTCATCTTTGTAAGAATAAATTTTTGTGTTAATATCAGATGGATTGAGAAAACATTGCTTCTGTGCTTCGGCATCTGTTACGCAAGAAAAAAAAAGAAAGAAAGGTATGATAAATGTAAATAAAATACCATACATTTTGATTTCACTCGTTTTATTATTTTTATAAAAAAATCTGTGTTCTTTTGGTACTTAATTACTTTCAAAGAATACTTATATGTATTATTTATGTATTTATGTAATTACATTCTATTTGTTAAAAAAATTACACTGAAAAAATTCAAATTTTAGATATAAGAATTTGCAAAAAAACGGCATCAAATACAAAGTAAATATCAGCGTGTTTTTAAAGTAAGTACTACTTTAATAATAAAAAAAGAGTAGTTTTTCTATTTTGTTTTTTATGAGGAAGCATGTAACTTAATCTACTATTCAAGATAATTACCTGCACTATTAAGGCACTCTTATCATATCATATAACCTGCTTCTGTATTTCATCTTCAAAGAAGTTTACCAACTTGAAAGCTAATCACGGCAGTGAAGTCATATTGATATCATCATTGTTGTTATGACACTGATCACCTAAATGTTTTTTCAAGTGAAAAAACATGATGAAGTCACTGAAAGCCAAATCAGGGCTATACTGAGAAATATCATTCTGTTCCATCCATATGATTCAATGAGATCTCGGATTCGATGAGCCATGTGCTTACGGGCATTGTCATGCAAAAAAAAATAATTCCTCTACTGAGCATGTCATGCCATTTATTTTGGATTGTACGATTAAGGTATCGCATTTAAGGTATCGCAACATATTTCATTGCGTGATCCCGGGTTAAAAAAATCAAGAAAAAATACCCTTTATTATCCCAAAATACAGTGTACATGATTTTGCTTGAGATTGCACATGATTTTGAAATTTTTTGCTTGAGCTTTACTTACTGGAGGATGTTGAATGCCTCCATTCCATTGATCGCTATTTTGCTTCCAATGTCACATGCCCAGACACTTCATTAATATGCTGGTGAATTTTAACAGCATTCACGCGTTTTTCATGTTGGAAACTAATCACAATGCATATTTCTTAATCTGTGGTATTTTCTACTGTGTGACGCATGTTAAAGGCTCACAAACAAACGTAAGAAACCCTGAGAATGCTTCCGTGCTGGTGTCTATGATTAAACAACAGATGTAGATACTCAGTGCACCTGAGTGGAATAGCCACAGTTGCGCTGCCATTGCTAGTTATATTTAAAAACGATACTTCCTTAAAAAAATACCCCTAATATACCCGACTATTAAGTTGTATATGGCCTTAAATGATTTAGTTGAAACCAAGTATTTTTCCTCTGTGAGCAAATTTTTATTATCATAATGCTTAATTTTTAATAGCACCTAGGTGATTTTTTCCTGAGTATTTTCAGTATTAAAATTTCTTCAAATTATTAAAATTATTTTTAGCATCGATTTTAAAAATTTTCTAGTGAATATTAAGATGAATATAGCATATACAGTATGAGTTATGTTAATAGAAAAACTTTGCCCTAGATTTGAGGAGTAAATCAAATTTTAATATAACTGTACTAAAAACTAAGAGAAGGGTAATTTGTTGTGAATATAATAAATATATAAACAATATTATTTTATTCTATCAATCTGGAAAAGAGAAATTTTCCATCAAAAGTGAAAGATAATAGATGCTATCCAAATCATGATTGATTTAAGATCGTCAAAACTTGAAATCCTTACAAACATGTAGTAATCTAAAGGGACACATATATTTATTTCGCAACACCAATGCATATTCCATTAATAAATATGTGAAATTAATTGCGTGTAATATCCATTTTTAGCTGTCCTTAGAATTATTTTTAAAAATTTGAACAAAATTAGTTCCCTTTTAAACAATGATTACCGTACTTTAACTGATTTCTTAATAAGCTATCATTTTTTGCCTTTGTACTTTTAATCATTATGTCAATTTATTTCGAAATAAAGATAAAGACCAAGTAATCATTTATCATTTAAAATTGTATGTTGCTTTTAAGCATATATTTATTTATTTATTCCGGTAGCCTAAATATTAAAGAAATATATTTTTAAGTACAGTTTTATAATAAATTATTCATCTTGCTTTACATCTAATTTGTTTTGTCTCAGGCATAATACAGAATAAAAATATTGTACTTAAAAAGGTGAGAAAAAAGGCCGATATTCAAATAAATCATTTTGAGTTCCGTTAATAGATCATTATGACAGAAGCAAAAACATTCTGGTTTCCTCAGCGCTAACATGAAAAAGGCGAAAATCGTTGATGACATGCCATGACACAAACACGCCAGTCGTTTTCGCTAAAAAAAGAAAATATATTTTCCAAAAGATATGAAACATTAATTCATAATCCGATCTTCCAACAGGAGAAACCGGATTTCCATATATTTGTGAAAGCGTCAGGCTTAAGTTCTTCAAATAGGTTCTTAGTGATCCTACCTTTGACATTTCCGGAATAAAAGCAATATTCTTCTCCAACCAGATCGACGGAAGATCTATTCTCTGCAAATGTCTGAGTAGAAAACCCCCCACCCCCTATTCAAGAAGGGGAAGAGAGGTGTGCTTGGAAGATCGAGTTTTAGAGCTCTTTAATAGAGTCGGAATTATGCGGTGCATGCGGATTTGAAGCTTCATTGTGAAAATTGCTTGCCCTTTCAGGGATGTAAACGACTTAGAGTACACGAAAAACTATTTGAATGATGTATGCAACACGTTTTCTAAAGTTTATGCCGAAATGAAAATTGTGGTAATGCAGTGATGTTCTGTATCCACATGGAAATTTATTATGAATGATTTATCATGAATCAAAAACTATCGAGAAAATTCTAGGAGTGATAAATTATACATTTCTATAGAGAATATTTTTATTTATTTAAGAATCAAAATTCATTTGTAATCAGAAACTAATACAAGATATCGAGTTAAATCTAAGAAAATAATGAAACGTGCTTCGATTGCGAAAACTTTTATGTTGAATGGAAAAAAGGAATACAAAATTATTCTCAATATATTCCAATGAAACAGATAATGTTAATTTTGAATAATGTTTTAGAAATATAAAATTCATATGAAATAACTCTGCTTATTATGAAATATATTACAAGTGGCTTTGGTTAATAATAAACTGCACTTTTTTACTAAACATTTTCAATTTCGCAATAGTGTTAAAATTAAACAAAAATTACCTATTACTTTCTGTACTCTTTCCTTTTTTTGCAGTATTTTTAATGTACACATCATTTATCCAATGTTAGAATTATGTCTACTTCTGAGGAGAAGAAATAAACGTACATCAAAAGAATTTACATGAAAATATATTAATATACTTAACTGCTAAATCCATACGATACTTTTTTTTATTACGATTCCTTCTTCTGCCTAGTGACTAATATTAAAAATCTCACCTTTCAAAGGCAGTAAACTCCTATACAGAAAGGTATATAATTTGATTGTAATTTGATAAATAAGCAGAATCTTAAGACCTTTTGAATTCATAATAATTTGAGTTACTATCTATATGCTTTAGAATATCATAAAGTGTATAATTTCATGAATGGAATTTTTTATTCTGAATCGAAAAAAGATTAAAATCTGACCCTAAACAGCTGTAAATTATAAGCTAGTGAAGAAATGGATACAAAAAATAAATTTTTTGAATTCACTTTCGTATTATTAATTGTATTTTTTTTAAAAAAAAATGTATTAAACCCTTACTGTTATCTATAGATGACAGGAATTGAAGATTATTTTAGTGATATTATCAAGTTATTCAAATTCCCACACATGAGTATTTAATGTCATTTATTAGATTATGACGGTCATTAAGTTATGTGGTGAAATAATTCATTAAAATATTATCCATGTTATGACAACGCACGAATTTCGCGTATTTTAAGCAGCAAGTGAGTAGAGAAAAAATCCATTAACCGCAGCCGAGAACTTGTATACTCAAGAGAAAAACGGAAATTTCTTACATTTTGTTGATTCAGCAGCTAAAATGGGATTCGGGATGTTACTCATAAATAAAACAAGTGCGACTCTTCAAGTGGAAGGTAAATTATTTAAGGACTTGTGTTAAGACTTAATTTAAAGAATAGTAGATAAATTCAGTTTATCAAATGCATACATGCATACACACACACACACACACACACATATATATATATATATATATATATGTACATTAAAAACCATTGCTTCATAAAAAAATAAATGAAAGATTTGTGTGCAAAAAAGTAAATGAAGCTGTATAACTGTATTTACTTATAATGAATTGGCGGTATCGAATTTCCCCATTATCAGTGAAGTTGAGTTGGCACTGAAATGGGAAGCAACGTCCATAACACGAAGCAAACCTTGTTCACTTGTCCAAGCTCATTTAATGATTTTGAAGGAGGACTTTTGTCAGCCAACTGCCTGTCGAGTTAATCCTAAAAATGGTATCATAGGATTAAAATGTGGATATTGAACTGGCCATTATTTTCGCTTCAAACCTTGATACTCAACGTATTCATTAACAGACTAGTTTCGATGAAGTTCGAAATTATCATCCATTAGAAGGATTTCGTTCCCAATAGCATCAGCATATGAAGTAGCATATAGTGCAAGGATCTCGTCCCAATATTTTAAGGCAGTCTGAGTTCTTTGGGATACATACAGGTCAGTGAGACAATCCAGAGATATTCCAGACCGTATCAAGATTCCACCAATTCTGTAACTGGTTTTTTTTTTTTTAATTAAGGTTTCATTATTAGTATCTGGTGCTTTTCTCTCTGCAGATTAACAAATGGCATATATATACTCGAATCATTATCCATAGTAAACTGAAACTTTTCTGAAAAGATTATAAAAGCTCATTAGTATCTGGTCAGGTGACGAATTCTCTTTCTCAATATAAATGAACACTTTTGCACCTACGATAAAGAAGAACATACAAAAAGAGTTATCTTAAATACAGTCCTCCGTTGTGAAGATGTCTGCGCAACGTAGTAGTAGATATTGTCGACCCTGTTGTCGTATAAAGATTTGAAATAGGGAGAGGCATAGTTGTGTTTCTTCTTCAGATTGAAAGAGCTATAAAATAGGAATTTTGAGCAGCGGTTGTATTCTAGACAACTTGGAACAAGTTCTCTTATTGCAAAACTTTCGGATTCAAATTGATAGCAGAGTCTTTGAACCACACGAGACACATTAAGATGCCCAGCATCATAAGGTTGTACCCATTTCCCTCTTTCCAGTTGCCTTTCATCTTAATGAGAGAGAATCTAAAGAACATATCCACTAATATCTTAGTATTAATCATTGAAGATCAACAAGCATAAGAAAATGGTATTGAAACTACATTAGTGAGATATTCACCATTACCTCCGATGGTTCCTTAAGTGTCCAAATATTTAAGAAAATAACGGTAACTTTAGTAAGTTTTATTAATGGTATCTATTATAACTCATGTAAACAATATGATTTACCTTTAATTTTGTTCTTTTAGTTTTAACGGTGAATGTCAAAAAACTCGTTGTCCATTACCTTTCCGATGGATATATATATATATATATATATATATATATATATATAATTGTGTGTGTGTGTGTGTGTGTTGTGTGTGTGTGTGTGTGTGTGTGTGTGTGTGTGTGTGTGTGTGTGTGTGTGTGTGTGTGTGTGTGTGTGTTTCATATGTGAGTCTTTTTCCCCTTGAAATATTCGGAATTTCTTTTAGCATAATATTTTTAAAAAAATTTGATATTAAAGAGGTAAGAGTTATCTTCCCTAGGTTAATATAATGAATTACATTGGAAAATAATAACTCTTCCCTCAGATTCAGTATTTTTGTAAATAACACACTGTTCATTATTCATATTAGAAAAGTGATGATATTTCATTCTTCTTTAATCTCAAAATCCTCCAAGTTAAAAAAAAAAAATCTTACATCCTTCTTTATACCGCTCTCAAGCTCATTAAAAGCTTGTTTTTTATAGCCTGAGCGTATAACAAATATCCAGAGATTCACTCGCTATAACAGTCACGAAGATTGCTTATATTAAATATTTATACCCTGCCATTTAATTAAGGAAACCCTCCTATACCTAGACGATGCTATTCCTTTCCTCAATTATTGCGTGAGACACTATACAAGAACTGATTTACCGTTACAAGAGAATAAAAATATGCGGTGGTTTAATTTTCTCAGGAAACAAGGAAATAGTTATTCGTTATTTGTGTGTTCTAGGTGTTCGTTCCTTAATAATCACGGGTTTTTTTTCACGGCTTTGCTGCACTGCATAATGGAGATGCTAGTTTGTAATGGTGCTCGTATCAATGTGTGTAGTGTATGTTCATTTTTACTTAACGAACTAAGATGTTTTAGCAATATTAATAAAAGAAAATATATTGTTCAGAACAATGAGGTACAACCCCAGCCGATCGTAATTAAATTTCCTTTACTCCTATATTCTGTTTTATAGGTTATGGAAAATCTGCACAATGACAAGCAGAAAGTTAGAAAAATATAATAAAAAGAGGTTTTATTAGAATGTGTGTGAAAATAATAAAATAATTCTCTCATCACGACTGGAGAATTTTAGTTTTTCCTAACAAAACTTTCTATCTCACGCAATGACTTGAAATTCGGCTTCCAACTTTTTTTTTTTCATATTCGCAATTCCTATTAAATAAAATCATTTGTGAATGCAGTGTAAATTTCAGTACAATGAAGCCTTATTTAAACTGATACTAAATAGAAATAAAGACTAATCAATATACGGATGTAGGCCAATTGAATTAATTTATATGTACTTTGTATTTATTAACTTTTTGTATAGGTTTAAAAATATATAAAATAATACATGATAAAAAAATAAATTTAACTTATGTAACCAATTTCATTCAATATCTATTTACAATTTTCTTATGCTTAGTCATTTTTTTTCAGAAAGAGTAGTAAAAATTGAAATTACTTTAATTTACTTAGAGTTCGCATTAAAATTGCTGTTAGAAAATGTTTATCGATTCTTCATAATACTACAAAAAAAATTTCTGAACATTTTCTTAAAAATATAATTGTATCAACATTTGCATGTTTAATTTCATTTAGTGTTTCAATACTGATTTGGATAATTTTAAGCTATCAATTTTTAACTTTTTTAAATATATCTACCTTCAATAACCGTAGGAGTGAGTAAATATAAATGAGTCTTTCTAAAATTAAACAGTTCTTCACCTTCTAGTAAATAATAAAAGAGTCTCGAGATACCAAAAAAAAAATCATGAAAAAAATAAATAGTTCAAGATAAGAATATAATATTAATCCGATTTAGGAAAACAAAGTTTACGCACTTGCCTCCTTGGCGTGAAATTCATTTAACTTTTTGTGTTAGAGGGAGAAATTAGACTTATTTTATAATGTCATAACTTAAAAGATCAACATACAATTAAGGTGATCACTCATAGAAGTTGATTTACCAATGAATAAATTGTAGCACATCCAGGTATGACTACTGTAAAAATAATGACATTTTAAAAGTCCTTTATTCTTATCTCAAAATATAAGTATTATATTATTGCATTTAATGAACTTATTCTAATCCTTTTCACATCAATCCAAAACCCTACTTTCGTGTAATATAAGAAGCCAGCTATTTTCAAAGCAAATTCAAGGAAACAAAAAAGCTTTGCTTAATGCATCTCTACTAAAATCACTCTTTTAAGGAATACGGAATTTTAATGAATTCATGAGGAAGCTTATAGTCATACTTTTCCTTTAATTATTTCACTGAAATAAACTGTAAGGTGCAAAGAAAGGAAAAATATTTTATGAGTGAAATTTCGGGAAACATTATTTTTATATCTTTCAGAAAGGGATGCTAGTATATCCGGTTAATATTATATGCAATACAGAACCAAGATTTTAGATGTAGATTATAGTTTTATTTTTGGTAATGATTCAATTTCATCTTTCTTAAATCAGGTGTTATAATCAAGTGAATCTGTATTAATATTGGGATGTATTGGTTATAGGATTTATCTTTTTTTAAGCCAATACTTTTTTTTTATCCCAATATATATTTCAATCTGATTTTAAGATTTCTAAAAGTTCTGATTCAAGCACTGTTCAGTAATATCAGCTTTAGATATAAACATTCCTTGTAACTTAGTTTTAAAAAACTGAAATACTCCCGACTGATACAAAAATTAATAGTTGTATGAGTAAAATCGTACAAAAAAAGTTTACAAAACCTTTCATAAGACGCTCAGCTTTGAAATATTAGTCTAGACTGTGAAAAGACTTGTAATCCTATATTTAAAAACGCTGAGTCCTTAGCATTTCCATCAACTTATAAAAAAAAATGTATGTTTACTTTTAAGAACGGGAAAACTTGTTTCGAATAAACTTAAGGATTTACGTGAAAACAGACAATTTGGTGGAAGGAAGAAAAGTTTCCTGGAAATTCAAAATAACTCTCCGTTTCAGGGGGTTACGAATTCACTGCTTTCGGGAGAGAAAAAGGGAGAAAGCAAATTTTTCTTTTACTCCGTTTTATTTATCTGAAGAATCTTGAAATAAATGCAATGTATTACATTACATTTAATAGTTTACTCGATCATATATTTCTTAATCAAAATTTAAAAGCCACTTTTAATTTAAATATTAATCGAGTTTTCAATTTTGAATGATAAAATAATATGGTGGAATATAATGTAACATTTTGTACAATCTCATTGCAATGTCCGATTTTTGAATAGTCCAAAAAAAACCAAAATATTTAACTCCCGGTTTAATCATCAGGTACACAACAAAACATATTTAATTTCAAATATTATTATTCTATATGCATCAAATACAGTTTTTGAAACCGTAGCATTTTTCCCGTATGATTCAGTACTCAATTTCATAAGCAATCATCTCCAATTTCTACAGCACCATAATTATTATTTAGTGCAATTTAAACTCAAAATAGATTTAATATTTTTCATTCGTGTTTTTCACAGATCGATTGTTTATTAACGTCGCACTGAAAAGCAACACCAAGGCTATTGGCAATAGAACTAGCAATATTGAGTCACGGTTTAGTGAAGAGGTCGAGACCTGAGCTGGCATCCCGCACTCCAATCTTCCACACCAACCTAATGTTAGAACACTGAGATTCAACAGATTTAACGCGCATCAACCCTCTACACGACGGGTGAAAAACATCAGGATTCAATTACAATATTCAATGGAATCGTTGCAGGTAACTCTCGACCATAACCCCTCTGTACTTGTCTTGCTAGGATCAAGAAAAGTAATTTTATTTCTGATGCATTAATTGACCAATTGTATAAGATATTTTGTACTTCTTGTCATCGAAAGATTATATTAATGAAATGAATTCTGGAATCAAATGTCATTAATTTTGGAAAAGATTTTGACTGTATAAGCATCGAAGCTCTAGTTCCCCTCCTTCTACACTTCTTATTAAGTAATACATGTATTTCGGATGAAAATACATTTAAATTAATTCATTTTAAATCGTTCCATGCACTGTTAAATTCATTATTAAATGTATTAAAAACTCGTTATTCATTATGTTACAGAATTCCGAGAAAGCGTTTAGTATGTACAAGTATTTCATTTCTCCTTATAGACATTTCATTAGTGCGTTTCTATACAGTGTTTTTTAACTTCTACAGTAATATATTGCTATATCTGATGAAATTAAATTAGTCGCCATCCAAATAATGGTTTCCGTTGTAATCGTTGCTCATTTGTCTTAAATAATGAAAATTTGCTTTTCCAAATATATCGGTTCTTAAATTATTAATCTTTTTTAATAATATTCGACAATCTATGCAATTAGATATACATTTAAGGGTATTTAGAGCATTTAGGTAAAAATAAGTAATCTGAGATTTTGAAAAGTGTGCATGTACATTTTTCTTAAAACAAATGCTTAAGTTTTCCTAAATTTATTTCAATAATTAAAATAATTTTTTTTAAAAAAAGAGACAATAATACTGATAAAGCTGTCCCATATGGAATACAGATTTGTTTCGTTAGATTAGTTGTTAAAAATTATTTTTCTATTTTATTTTGAGCCTAAAATTTATCTAGATTTGGGACCCAAAATTGCATGCTTATTTTTCTTATTTGTAATAAAAGATATGTTTTAAGAATTAAAATAAACAAAAGCCTTTACATTAGGTAAAAAAAAATTTCAAACATTTTGCTTAGATTTAAATAAATAGAAACTATTTTACACGATTGAAGTTGTATAAAAGTTTGTGATTTTTTAATAATCCTGCATTGGAGTTGTTGGTTGAAATATAACCTATTACAAAAATATGTAAACTGTAAAAGTAGAAAAAGGATTTTTAAAATAAATTGTCAGATTTTCAGTCAGGAACAGTAGCTATCACTTAAAACCGCATTAGAAATACAAGAAAAAGTATCTTGAAGTCTGTACCAAAATAGAAAGTAGAGAAAGAAAAAGAAAGAAAGAGAGAATGATAAAGCCCTAAAAACCCGAAAGGAATTTTAGTTTAGATCCTGTCAACGCAGTCTTTCTCGGATGTTTAGGTGAAATATTTTATTGCTTTCGGGTGTACAGATTGTCTGCTATAAATTCCGAAGGAAAATAAATGCATTTGTAGATCTCGAGAATTTCACTTTTTGCGCCCATTTGTCCTGAATGTAGTTACCATTATTCGAAACTGTTGAGCTCTGCGGATTCTATATTTTTGTTATTATTATTTTGAGTATTCGGTGAATTATTGAAATTATTCATTATATTTACCAATATTATTTAGAAGGAGGGATAAGCCGAACTACCATAATAAGTTTTGATGGACTTTATATTAATGTTATACACACACGCTCACACATATATATATATATTAATTTTGTTTATCTTTCATTATAAATATTGGTAAATTTAATGAATAATTTCAATATTCAACGAAAAATTGAACTAATTATAAAAAATGTATAGAATCTGAAGTTAGCTCAACAGTTTGGATTAATGGTAAATTATAATTTAAATATATACTTTAACTTTAATTATATATATATATATATATATATATATTTGTGTGTATGTATGTATACGTATATATGTATGCATAAATGTATTATACATATACTAGTAAATTATCATAATAACCCAAAATCAAACTAAAAATTTTATTTTAAGTTAAGCAGTTCTAAAGAAATTAAACCAAAAATTAATTTAAAAACTATCATACAAAAATATTAATATTCAATATATGTATAATCCATTAATTAAAAATCACAAAAAATTCAAAAATCAAACAACATTAGGAAACATAAGTAGAGGAAAGAAAAAGAAGTAAAGCAACAAAAAATGGACATGTTATTAATACTGTTTCACACTTTGAAGTGGGAAAATGTGTGTTTATACCAGTATTACAATTCCGACTATTACACTTAAATGAATTACATTATAACAAGAGGATATAAAACTTATATATATATATATATATATATATATATTTATATAATTTTCAGATTTTAATTATTTTTAAAACAGTTTTAGTCTTCTAAGAATTTTAATTAATGTAGTAGACATGAGAGTTTTCATATGACACCTCCAAGGGGGGCATTCACAAAGATATGTAAATGATATGCAATGATTTCAAACACTTTACCATTGCTGATAAAATGTAGCTCTTAAAATAAAGCTTCACCTAAACATTTGATGGTTTTAAATGAAATCAGAAGAACTTTTTATTTATCGATTGATGCCTTGATTTATCTTCAAGATGCAATAGAAAAATATATTAAATGGTATCAACTTATATAGGTATAAATTATGAAGATATAATTCTAGTCTCTGTCATGCTATTTTTCATTTCTTTCATACCATTAATTTTTCATCAAATATTCCATCCAATCCATGTCAGAATTTCTCGAGATATTAAATTCGAAGGACTAGAACATGCTTCTTGTTAAGCTATTTCATTAAAGTGCATATATATATATATATATATATATATATATATATATATATATATATATATATATATATATATATATATATTATATATATATATATATATAATATAGTATATATATTTTATATATATATATATAATATATATATATATATATATATATATATATATATTAAAGAAATGTTAAAAATACATATGCACTTTAATGAAATAGCTTAACAAGAAGCATGTTCTAGTCCTTAGTATTTAATATCTCGAGAAATTCTGACATGGATTGGATGGAATATTTGACGAAAAATAAGTGGTATGAAAGGAATGAAAAATAGCTTCAAATCGTGCTAGTATGACAGATGGTGGTTTTCCTCCTTAAATAAAGAACAAGAAAAGAAGCCAAATTAAGGAGAAATGACTTAAAGTTATTGAGACTAGAATGATATCTTCATAATTTATACCTATATAAGTTGATACCATTTAATATATTTTCCCATTGCCTCTTTAAGATAAATCAAGGCATCAATCGATAAATAAAAAGTTCTTATGATTTCATTTAAAACCATCAAATGTATAGTTGAAGCTTTATTTTAAAAGCAACATTTTATCAGCAATAGTAAAATGTTTGAAATCATTGCATATCATTTAAAAATCTTTGCGAATGCCCCCCTTGGAGGTGTCATATGAAAACTCTCGTATCTACTGCATTAATTAAAATTCTTAGAAGACAATAACTGTTTTTAAAATAATTAAAATCTGAAACTTACTTTATATATATATATATAACACATCGATCAATAACTCTGAGTCAAAATTGAAAACAACATTTTTTGCAAAATTTTTTTTATTCATCAACATAACACCTTTGTTAATCACTTTAGGGTGATACAATCGTTCCAACGCTCAAATCTTTTTTTTTTTTTTTTTCGCAAGAAATCTTTTTTGTTGGAGTAAAGCGATAAACAGCTTTCTGAATCATCGAATGTTGCTGTTTTTGTTTCATCGAGCAATCGTGGCACCCACTTGAAAAAAAATTTTCACTCACTTCAAAACCTTTTCCTGGTCGATCGACTTAAAATTTTGACACGTTTCAAGCAAAGGTTAGACTCTAGAAAGACCTGGTTACTGGTTTTACTACGAGCGCCATCTCTGGTTATTCCTGGGAGTTATTGATCGATGTAGTTATATATATATATATATAATATATATATATATTATTATATCTCGTTTTATATGTCATCATTATGTATTCATTAGTAGAAGTCTTGTATAATACGTACACACACATTTTCCCACTTCCAAAGTGTGAAAATTGCATTAATAACATTATGCCCATTTTTGTTGCTTTTACTTCTTTTTCTTTCCTCTGTTATGTTTCCTAATGTTGTTTGATTTTTGAATTTTTTGTGATTTTAATTATATATATGTTGAATATTAATATTTTTAAAGATAGTTTAAATTAAGCTTTTGCTTATTCTTTAGAACTGCTTAACTTAAAAATAAAATTTTTAGTTTGATTTTGGGTTATTATGATAATTTACTAGTATAGTATAATAATTTTATGCATACAATATAGCATAATACCACAATATATAATAATATATATATATAATTAAAGTTAAAGTATATATTATAATTATAATTATATATCTAAATCAGTTGAGCTTAATTCAGATTTTACATTTTTTATAATTAGTTAATTTTTTTCGTTGAATTGAAATTGATTCATTAAATCTTACGGCCAATATTTATAATGAAAGATAAACAAAATTATATATATATATGTGAGCGCGTGTGATAGTAACATTAATATAAAAATCCATCAAAAACTTACATTATGGTAGTTCAGCTTATCCTCCTTCTAAATAATATTGGTAAGATATAGAATAACTTCAATACACTCGAATACTGAAATAATAATAACAAAAATATAGAACTGGGCAGAGCTCAACAGTTGGAATAAATGGTCAACTACATTCACAAATGGGATGCAAAAAGGAAATTCTCGAGATCCATAACTGCATTTATTTTCCTCGAATTTATAGCAGACAATCTGTACAACGAAAGCAATAAAATATTTCAACATCCTATCGAAAGATCTGCTGACAGTGATCTTAAAACTAAAATTCCTTTCGTGGTTTAGCTTTATCATTCTCTTTCTTCTTTCTTTCTACCTTTCTATTTTGGTACAGACTTCGAAGATATTTTCTTGTATTTCTAATGCGGTTCTAATGATAGCTACTGTTCCTGATCGAAAATCTGAAATTTGTTTTAAAAAATTTTTTCTTTATTTGAGTTTACATATTTTTGCCTAGGTTATATTATAACTAATGCAACTCCAATGCATGATTATTAAAAATCATCAAACTTTATTCCTAATTCAATCGTAAAATAGTTTCTATTTTATTTAAATTTAAGCAAAGGTTTGAAATTTTTATTTTATTATTAAAGGCTTTGTTTAGTTTTAATTCTAAAAGAGTCTTTTATTACAAATAAGAAAAATAACAGCAATTGTGGGTTCCAAATCTGATAAACTTTAGGCTCAAAATATGAATAGAAAATAATATTTTAACAACTAATTTACAAACAAATCTGCTATCTCTACTGTAACAGCTTTATCGTATTATTGTTCTTTTAACAAAAGCTAATTATTTTAATTATTGAAATAAATTATGAAAACCTCATTCGAGCCGGAAAAAGTACAAGACACACGCATAGGGGCTCCTCGCACATTTATAAGTGTATATAATAAGTAAATTTATGTCAATTCTTCAAAATCTTAATATATTATTTTACCTTAAATGTTCTAAGTCTAAATGTTGCATAGATTGTCGACATTGTTAAGAAAGATTAATAATTTAAGAACCAGTATATTTGGACAAACAAACTTTCATTTATATTTAAGACAAATGAGCAACGATTACAGGAAACCATTATTTGATGGCGACTAATTTAATTACTTGTGATATACGCACATTATTGTAGAAGTTCAAAAACACTGTATAGAAACGCACTAATGAAATATCTATGAGAAATGAAATACTTAGCTACTAAACGCTTTCTCAGGAATTTTAACATATATCGAATAAGAGTTTTAATACATTTAATAATGAATATAACTAGTGCATAAACGATTTAAAAGTGAATTAATTTAAATGTATCTTCATCCGAAATACAGTATTACTTAATAAGAAGTGTAGAAGGAGGGAACTAGAGATCGGTGCTTATATATTCAAACTTTCAAAATTAATGACACATTTGATTCAGAATTCATTTCATTAATATAATCTTTCGATGACAGGAAGTACAAAAATATCTTATACAATTGGTCAATTTATGCATCAGAAATACCAATTACTTTTCTGATCCTAGCAAGACAAGTACAAGTTGTGGTCGAGAGTTACCTGCATCGATTCCATTGAATATGTACTGAATCCTGATTTCACACCGCTGTGCAGGGTTGATGCGCGTTAACGTTGAATCTCAGTGCTAACATTAGGTTGGTGTGGAAGATTGGAGTGTGGGATGCCAGCTCAGGTCTCGACCTCTTCACTTGACCGAGACTCAATATTGCTCAGTCGCTGCCTATAGCTTGTGTTGCTTTTCAGTCGATGTTGACAACAATCGATCTGTGAAAAACGAATGAAAATATTAAATCTATTTTGAGTTTAAATTGGACTAAATAATAATTATGGTGCTAGAAATTGGAGATATGCTTAGGTGAAATTTGAGTACTGAATCATAAGGAAAAATGCTACGGTTTCAAAACTGTATTTGATGCATATAGAATAATAATTGGAAATTAAAATGTTTTGTTGTGTACCTGATAATAAAACTCGAGTTAAATATTTGTCTTTTTGGACTATTTAAAATCAGATATTGCTGAGATTGAAAAATATACATTATATTTCACCATATTATTTTATCATTCAAAATTGAAAACGCAATTAATACTTAAATTAAAAGTGGCTTTAAAATTTTCATTCAAGAAATATATATCGAGTAAACTATTAAATTTAATGTACATAATACATTTATTCTAAGAGTCTCTTTTGAAAATAAAACGGAGTAAAAGAAGTTTCTCTTTTCTCTCCCGAAGCAGAATCTATCCCTGAAACGAGAGTTTATTTTGAATTTCCTGGAAACTTTCTTCCTTCCACCAATGCTGCTCGTTTTCACGTAAACCTGTTTATCTCGAAACAAGTTTTCCGTTCCCAAAAGCAAACAGACATTTTTATATTTAAAGTGATGGAAATCATAGATACGTTTAATTATGGATTCGCTTTAAGTTAGACTAAATTTCATAAGTGAGTCTCAGTTTGTAAAACATTTTTTTGATAGATTTACACATTTATTTTATTACAATATGGAGTATTTTTAGAGTTTCTTTAACAAGTTAAAGGAATGTTTACATCTAAGGCTGATATTACAGCACATGCTTGAATTGCAAACTTTTAATTTCTTGAAAACAGATTGAATATATATTGGGATAAAAAAGGTATTGTTAAAACATAAACCTATTACCAATACATCCCAATATTAATACAATCTACTTGATTAATACCTGATTTAAGAAAGAGAAATTAACTTCATTACAAAAAAATAAAACCATAATCATACATCTAAAAAATCTCCTTGGTCTCCTGTATGTATATACATTAACGGTTATACTAGCATCCCTTTCTGAAAGATATAAAAATATTGTTTCAATTTCCAATCATAAAATGTTTTTCCTTTCTTTTGCATTTACAGTTTATTTCAGTGAAATATTTCGAAAAAGTATGACTATAAGCTCCTCACATTCATTAAAATTCCTGTATTCTTAAAAGAGTGATTTTATAGCGATGCATTAAGCAAAGCTTTTTTTGTTTCTTGAATTTGCTTTGAAAATGTAGACTTTTATTACACGAGTGTGGGTTTTCGATTGATCGTGGAAAGGATTAGAATAAGTTCGTATTAAATGCATAATATGAATATATATTTTGAGATAAGAATGAATGACTTTTTAAAATGTCATTGTTTTGTTAAGTAGTCATACCTGTGATGCTACATTTTATCTGATTGGTAAATAACTTCTTAGTGATCACCTAATTGTATATAGCTGATCATTCAAGCTATGCATTATAAAATAAGTCTAATTTCTCCTCAACACAAAAGTTAAATGAATTTCAGCCAAGGAAGTAAGTGTAAACTTTGTTTTCCTAAATCATATATTATATTCTTATCTTGAACTATTTATTTTTTCATGATTTTTTTTGCTATCTCGAGACTTTTTATTTAATAGAAGGTGAAGAACTGTTAATTTTAGAAAGACTCATTTATATTTACTCACTCCACGTTATTGAAGGTAGATATATTTAAAAAAGTTAAAATGAATAGCTTAAAATTATCCAAATCAGTATTGGAAGAACACAGAAATTAAACATGCAAATGTTGATACAATTATATTTTTTAAAAAATGTTCACAGGAAATTTTGTGTTTAATAAGAATCGATAAACATTTTCTAACAGCATTTGTGTAACGTGAACTCAAAGTAAATTTACAGTAATTTTGATTTTTTTACTTACTCTTCTGAAAAAGATAAAAGTATAAGAAAAATTATAAATAGATTTAATGAAATTGGTTGTACATAAGTTGATTTACTTTTATCATATGTATTATTTTACATATTTTAAAACCTATACAAAAAGTTAATAAATAAAAGACATATATTAATCAATTGGCCTACATCCGTTATTGGATTAGTCTTTGATTCTATTTAATCAGTTAATAAGGCTCTTACTGATCGAAGTTTACACTGCATTCACAAATGATTTTATTTAAGTAGAACTGCAATTTGGAATACAAAGTTGGACAGCCAAATCTTCAAGTCATTGCGTGAGATGAAATGTATTCCATGAGTTTGTTAGTATGACTAAAATTCTCCAGTCGATGAGTGAATTATTTATTATTTTCACACATCATCTAATAAAACATCTTTTATTATATTTCAACTCTTCTGTCATTGGTGCAGATTTTCCATAACCTATAAACAGAAATAGGAATAAAGGAAATTTACATACGTATGTGGGGTTGTAACATTGTTCTTGAACATAATATTTTTTATTAATTTTGCTAAAACAGCTTAGTTCGCTATAAAAAATGAAACATACAGCATCACACATTGATATCGAGCACCATTACAAACTAGTCATCTCCATTATGCAGTGCAGCAGAGCCTGTGAAAAGACCGTGATTATTAAGAACGAACACCTAGAACACACAAAATAACGAATAACTATTTTGTTTCCTGGAGAAAATTAACCACGCTATTTTTATTCTCTCTTGTACGGTAAATCAGTTCTTGTCATAGTGTCTCACGCACAACTTGAGGAAAGGAATAGCATCGTCAGGTATAGAGGGTTTCTAATAAATGGCAGGGCATACATTTATATAAGCAATCTTGCGTGACTGTTATAAGCGAGGAATTCTGATATATTTGTTATACGCTCAGGTATAAAACAAGCTTTTAATGAGCTTTGGAGAGCGGATAAAGAAGGATGTAAGATTTTTTAACTGGAGGATTTTGAGATTAAAGAAGAATGAAATATCATCACTTTCTAAAGAATACTGAACAGTGTGTTATTTACAAAATACTGAATCTGAGAGGGAAGAGTTATTATTTTCCAATGTATTCATTATATTAAACCTTAGGGAAGATAACTCTTACCTCTTTAATATCAATTCTAAAATATTATGCTAAGAACCTGAATATTTCCAAGGGGAAAAGACTCACATAGAAAACCAACACACACACAACAACCACCACAACACACACACACAATAATCACACACACACACACACACATGCATATATATATATATATATATTATATATCCATCGGAAAGGCAATGGACAACGAGTTTTTTGATATTCATCATTAAAACTAAAGAACAAAATTAAAGGTTAAAAATACTTTAACATGATATAATAGATACATTAATAAACTTACTAAAGTTACTCACTATTTTCTTAAATATTTGGACACTCAGCTGAACCATTTGTGGAGGTAATGGTGAATATCTACTAATGTACGTTTCAATACAATTTTTTTGGCGCTTGTTGATCTTCTAATGATTAATACTAAGATATTACGGATATGTTTAGAGGATATGTCTTTTAGATTCTCTCTCATTAAGATGAAAGCAACTTGAGGGAAATGGGGCAATAACATAAACCTTTATGATGCCAAGCATCTTACCGTCTCGTGGTTCAAAGACTCTGCTATCAATTTGAACTGAAAATTTTGCAATAAGAGAACTTGTTCCAGGTTGTTCAGAATACAACCACTGCTCAAAATTCTATTTTATAGCTCTTTCAATCTGGAAGAAGAAACACAACCATGCCTCCCTACTAAATCTTTATACGACAACAGGGTCGTGACAATATCTACTACTACGTTGTGCAGACATCTTCACAACGGAGGACTGTATTTAAGATAACTTCCTTTTTGTATGTTCTTTCTTTATCGTAGGTGCAAAAGTGCTCATTTATATTGAGAAAGAGAATTCATCACCTGGACCAGATAATAATGAGCTTTTTTATAATCTTTTCAGAAAAGTTTCAGTTTCTACTTCGGTGGATAATGATTCGAGTATATATATATATGCCATTTGTTAATCTGCAGAGAGAGAAAGGCACCAGATACTAATAATGAAACCTTAATTAAAAAAAAACCAGTTACAGAATTGGTGGAATCTTGATACTGTCTTGGAATATCTCTGGATTAATCTCATCGGACCTGTATGTATCCCAAAGAACTCACCGCCTTAAAATATTGGGACGAGATCCTGCACTATATGCTACTCATATGCTGATGCTATTGGGAACGAAATCCTCCTAATGGATGATAATTTGAACTTCATCGAAACTAGTCTGTTAATGAATACGTTGAGTATCAAGGTTTGAAGCGAAAATAATGGCCAGTTCAATATCCACATTTTAATCCTATGATACCATTTTTAGGATTAACTCGACAGGCAGTTGGTTTGACAAAAAGTCCTCCTTAAAATCATTAAATGAGCTTCTGGGACAGGAACAAGGTTTGCTTCTGTGGTTATGGACGTTGCTTCCCATTTCAGTGCCAACTCAACTTCACTGATACAGGGGAAATTCGATACTGCCAATTCATTATAAGTAAATACAGTTATACAGCTTCATTTACTTTTTTGCACACAAAATCTTCTATTTATTTTTTTTATGAAGCAATGGTTTATATATATATATATATATATATATATATATATATATATATATATGTGTGTGTGTGTGTGTGTGTATGCATGTATGCATTTGATAAACTGAATTTATCTACTATTCTTTTTTAAATTATCTTTAACACAAGTCCTTAAATAATTTACTCCACTTTGAAGAGTCGTGAATTTGTTTTATTTATGAGTAACATCCCTGAATCCCATTTTGGCTGCTGAATCAACAAATGTAAGAAATTTCCGTTTTTCTCTTGAGTATACAAGTTTCGGCTGTGGTTAATGGATTTTTTCTCTACTCACTTGCTGCTTAAAATACGCGTATAAAAGTGTTGTCATATCATGGATAATATTTTAATGAATATTTCACCACATAACTTCTAATGGACCAATAAGTAATTCTTACTAAATGACATTAAATACGCCTGTGTGGAATTTGAATAACTTGATAATATCACTAAATATCTTTCACCTCTGTCATCTATAGATAACAGAAAGGGTTTTACTACATTTTTTTTAAAAAAAAATACACTAATTGTATCACGAAAGTGAATTCAAAATTTTATTTTTTTTGTATCCATTTCCTTCACTAGCTTATAATTTGCTAGCTGTTTAGGGTCAGATCGATCTTTTTCGATTCAGAATGTACCCATTCAATGAAATTATATTAATTTTATGATATTCTCAGCATATAAATAGTAACTCGAATTATTATGAATTCAAAAGGTCTTAAGATCGTCATTTATCAAATTATAATCAAATTATATACCTTCTGTATAGAGTTTATCGTCTTTGAAAGGTGAGATTTTTAATATTAGTCACTAGCAGTATGAAGGTATCGTAATAAAAAAAAAAGTATCGTATGGATTTAGTAGTTATATATTAATATATTTTCACAAATTTTGATGTACGTTTATTTCTTCTCCTCAGAAGTAGACACTTAACATTGATAAAGGATGTGTACACAAAAAAATACTGCGAAAAAGGAAAGAGTGCAGAAAGTAATAGGTAATTTTGTTTAATTTTAACACTATTGCGAAATTGAAAAATGTTTAATAAAAAAAAGTGCAGTTTATTATTAACCAAAGCTTTCACTTGTAATATATTTCATAATCCGCAGAGTTATTTCATATGAATTTTATATTTCTAAAACATTATTCAAATTAACATTATCTATTTCATTAGAATATATTGAGAATAATTTGTAATTCTTTTTCCATTCAACATAAAAGCTTTCTGCAATCGAAGCACGTTTCATTATTTTTCTTAGATTTAACTCGATATCTTGTATTAGTTTCTGATTACAAATGAATTTTGATTCTAAATAAAATAAAAACATCCTCTATAGAAATGTATAATTTATCAACAATTTTCTCGATAGTTTTTTGATTCATGATAAATCATTCATATTAAATTTCCATGTGGATACAGAACATCACTGCATTACCATTACTTCATTTCTGCATAAACTTTAGAAAAACGTAATAGAGTACATCATTCAAATAGTTTTTCGTGTACTCTGTCGTTTTATATCCCCGAAAGGGCAAGCAATTTTCACAAGCTTCAAATCCGCATGCACCGCATAATCTGACTCTATTAAAAGAGCTCTAAACCGATCTTCCAAGCACACCTCTTCCCCTTCTTCAGGGGGTGGGGTTTTCTACTCAGACATTTGCAGAGAATAGATCTTCCGTCGATCTGGTTGGAGAAGAATATTGCTTTATTCCGGAAATGTCAAAGGTAGGATCATCAAGAACCTATTTGAAGAACTTTCTTAAGCCTGACGCTTCTCTACAAATATATGGAAAGCCGGTTTCTCCTGTTGGAAGATCGGATTATGAATTAAAGTTTCATATCTTTGGAAAAATATATTTTCTTTTTAGCGAAAACGACTGGCGTGTTTGTGCTCGCGGCTTGTCATCGACGATTTTCGCTCTTTCATGTTAGCGCTGAGTCCGAATGTTTTGTTTCTGTCATAATGATCTATTAACGGAACTCAAATGATTTATTTGAATATTTCCATCTTTTTTTTTCACACCTTTTAAGCACAATATTTTTATTCTGTATTATACCTGAGTCAAAAAACAAATTAGATGTTTCGGTCTAATTTGAGATGAATAATTTATTATAAAACTGTACTTAAAAATATATTTCTTTAATATTTATATACAAATAAATGAATATATATGCTTAAAAGCAACATACACCTTAAATGATAAAATGATTACTTGGTCTTTATCTTTATTTCTGAAAATAAATTGACATAATGATTAAAAGTACGAAGACAAAAAAAATGATAGCTTATTAAGAAATCAGTTATAGTATGGTAATCATTGTTTAAAAGGGAACTAATTTTGTTCAAATTTTTAAAAAATAATTCTAAGGACAGCTAAATGGATATTACACGCAATTAATTTCTACATATTTATTAATGGAATAGGTATTGGTGTTAAGGAAATAAATAGGCGTATCCCTTGATTACCAGCATGTTTGTAAGACAAGATTTACACTTTAAATCAACTGCGATTTGATGCTAGCATCTATTACCTTCTTCACTTTTGATGGAAAAAATTTCTCTTTTCAGAATGATGTGAATAATATTGTTTATATTTATTATTCACAACAAATTCTTCTTAGTTTTTAGTACAGTTATATTAAAATTTGATTTACCTCAAATCTAGGGCAAAGCTATTAACATAACTCATACTGTAGCAGACCCATCTTAATATTCACTAGAAAATTTTTAAAATCGATGCAAATAATTTTAATAATTTGAAGAAATTTAATACTGAAAAATACTAGGAAAAATCCACCTAGGTGCTATTAAAAATTAAGCATTATGATAATAAAATTTGATAGTTTCACAGAGGAAAAGTACTTTGGTTTCAACTAAATCATTTAAGGCCATATACAACTTAATAGGTCGGGTATATTAGAAGTATTTTTTAAGAAAGTATCGTTTTTTAAATATAGCAATGGCAGCAACTTCGTGGCTATTCCACTCCAGGTGCACTTGAGAGTATCTACATCTGTTGTTTAATCATAGACACACCAGCACGGAAGCATTCTCAGGGTTTCTTACGTTTGTTTGTGAGTCTAACATGCGTCACACAGTAGAAAATACCACAGATTATGAAATACGCATTTCAGGATTAGTTTCCAGCATGAAAAGTGAATGCCGTTGCACCACCAGCATATTAATGAAGTGTCTGGGCATGTGATTGGAAACAAAATAAGGATCAATGGAATGGAGACCAACATCCTCCAGTAAGTAAAGTCTTTCGCTAAAAAAATTTCAAAATCATGCGCAAATCATGTGTAATCTCAAGCAAAAATCCGCGTAAGCACTGTATTTGATAATAAAGGGTATTTTTTTCTTGATTTTTTTAACCTGATCACGCAATGAAATATGTTACATACCTTTAAATGCGATACCTTAATCGTACAATCAAAATGGCATGACATACCAGTAGAGAAATCATTTTGCATGACAATGCCCGTAAGCACTTGGCTCATCGAATCCGAGATCTCATTGAATCATATGGATGGAACAGAATGGATACTTCTCAGTATAGCCCTTGATTTGGCTCAGTGACTTCATCATGTTTTTCACTTGAAAACATTATTTAGGGTGATCAAAGGCCATAGCAACAATGATGATATCAATATGACTTCACTGCCGTGATTTAGTTGTTGGTAAACTTCTTTGAAGATGAAATACAGAAGCAGGTTATGATAAGGATAAGAGTGCCTTTAATAATGCAGGTAATTATCTGAATAGTAGATTAAGTTACATGCTTCCTCATAAAACAAAATAGAAAAAACTACTCTTTTTTTTATTATTAAAGTAGTACTTACTTTAAAACACGCTGATATTTACTTTGTATTTGATGACGTTTTTTTGCAAAACAAATTTTATAACTAAAATTTGAATTTTTTCAATATTTTTTAACAAATAGAATGTAATTACATAAATACATAAATAATACATATAAGTATTCTTGAAAGTAATTAAGTACCAAAAGAACACAGATTTTTTTACTAATAAAAATGAGGAAATCAAAATGTATGGTATTTTATTTTACATTTTATCATACCTTCTTTCTTTTTCTTCCTTATGCAACAGATGCCGAAGCTATCAGAAGCAATGTTTTCTCAATCCATTTGATATTAACACAAAAAATTTATTCTTACAAAGATGAAGCGTTTATTAGTTATAGTTGATGCAGTCTGAGGCACACTGATTATTTCCACTAACTAAGAGTATTGATCGCAGTTTGACAATTCCCTGAAAATACCGTACGCCTAAACTATGCCTTCTATTTACTAAATACGGCTAATCACAATTTGGATCCTATTCTAGACAGAAATTACTTATACTTTGGTTCTTTAATATCCCCATTTTCGGACGAATCGTTTTATGATGTGGTATCCCTTTTAAAGAATGCGCATTCTTAAATATTCAAAAAATATTACTAATTATTGCAGGAAAACAAAGTTGTTGATGATTATTGTAAAAGGAAATTTTTTTGCATGTGTCAGTGTACATTGCAAAATGATTTTTGAACACTATAACAAGGGGAATCTTAGTTCAATTGTTAATTAATTCTATTAATTTATAATATCCTCAGTTTTCTGATAAATTACTTTTCTTCAATAACATTACCAGCATATATATTTATTTATAACTGTTTAAGTTACAGATATATAATGATTCTAATCTAGTGACGATTTAATGCTAATAAAGAGGGGTTTTCATGCTAAATTAGAGAAGCTTAAATGAAATATAAAATTTAATTCGACAATTTCTCTCTCTCTCTCTGTATATATATATATTCACATATGTATTATATCATTGACATAACATGTTTGTTCTCCCCTCTTATATTTTATAGCAACGAAGTACAAG
>BMAW01028255.1:1057872-1124123 GCA_019974015.1 Nephila pilipes | reverse complement strand
TATTGAAAAAAGATTCTGAATAGAAGTACAGGATAGAGTTAACGAATTTATTACTGATCTCAAAAAATTTTATGTTATGTTTCTCTTCCATTTAAGTAAGTTAGAATCAGGGCATGTTTAACACATAAACTATAACATTTTATTGTTTATCACTTATGTATCAAACAGATTTTATCTATATAAAAAAATATTAGTCATGTATATTAGAAAAATACAAATATTAAGCGCTAAAGTTCTTTCAAATTGCAACAGGAAAATTTCATGAAAGATGTCTTGTTTCCAAATTTTAGTAATCTTAGTATTTTTTTTATAACTTTTATTATCTTAGTTTAAATTAATTCTAACTCAAGTATTAATAAAAAGTTTTAACCATAGAATTTCAATTTAGTTAAAATATATAAATTTAACCACGTGATTTTCGCAAAGGTATCTTGATATATATACTACTTGATGAGTTAAATTTACTTGCCTAAAATATTTGAGTACTTCAGATTCTCGTTGTTATTTGAATATTTTAGATCTCTACTTTTATATGAATACTTCAGATATTTCCTTTTATCCAAAGATTTTATATTATCCAAGTCTGTAGCCCCTTAACTTCAAATTCAGAAATGCAGTCCCCTAAGCAATCGTCAATACAACTTATATGTTTATTATATTGTTCATGTAAGAACTTTACAACTTTTTACTTGAATAATACTTCAGCCATGTAAAGCGCTTCAGAATTTAATAATTTTAAAATAATAGAAGTAATATTTAACTAACTGATATTTTGTTAAAAGCATTTCTGAAAAAAAAAGGGCTTTATTAATCACAGAAAAGGGGTTTATTGGATTAAAAGGGATTTATTAAACTTAAATTTATTAATATTTGATCTACAAATTTAAACAAATCTTCGTTCCTCTGTATTGGAATGTTGTTGGCTAACTTAAAAAAAAATATTGCTTCATCCCTGGACATTCCAAATGATTTTGCGAACGAATGTCCATCATTTAAACTCCCTCCCCCCTTCAGTCGAACATCCTGCCCTGTAAAAAGTTCCTCTCACCCATAGGTGGTCATTCCCCGAACTCCCTAGTTTCGATCGGAGTTTGCGCATGCGCGTTGCTCTTTCCATGAGTCTAGGTAAAGTAGAAGGGCGCTCTCTTCTAACAGTCCGGTCTCATTCTGCCACCTGAGCGGGGAGATCTTTTTTTGCTATGTTTTTCTTTTAACGTTTAACGTTTTGCAAACTTCATTATGCCGGTGAAACATCGCCCGACGCACAAAGATACTGCGGTTTGAGGTGAGTTACTCGCTATGCATTTGTTGTCAGTTAAGGAAACTGAGATGAACAGTTTTACACTATCGTTATTTATTTATTTGTTAAGTGGCGTTTCTTTCCTTTTCTTTTTTTTTAAAGTACTTTTTTTCTTGGTTTGCAATTTACAGTAAAGTACACTTGTTTCTATTAGATTTTTGATGTGTGCATCAATAATTTTTGCCAAAAATGGTGAATATGAAAGAATTTAATTTATAACAAGATAACCTGACCTTAAACATAAAACGTGCGGCATTCACTAATCTTCAGATATGAAATGCAATTTACACTTCATACTTTTAGACTTCTTCATTCGTTTCATTATTATTTTTGTTGAAATTAGTATATATTATCAATCAATGCTTAAATGCATCTGAAAATGTCAACATAAAACGAAAGTAAAACCCCCTTTTATAAATCTGTTAACAAGTTTTAAAGGGGAAAAAAGTTTTTTCTAACGTTTCTCAAAGATCTTAGGAAAATTTATAGATAAAAAAAAATTAAGAAATCATTATGTTTTTCCATGTATAATATTATAATAAAATAACATTTTAATAATTTCTTCATAGATCTATTTTATAATTTTTTCGATTCCCGAATGAAGAATTGCCTATCTACAATCATAGATTGATTCTTAATTTCTTTTTCGTTGTGCATGTCTTTGAAAACTGGAACATGTCTATGGAAATGAAATGAAAGTTCTATCAAGAGAGCATTCTGACCTTTCTTTTTTTGTCATGTAACGCTATAAAGAATTAATTTATTTGGAATTAGACCCGATTATTGCAAAATTCCTATTTTGAAACGAATCTATTCAATATAACTAATGTAAAATGTTTCAAAACATTCAACAAATTAAATAGGCAGCAAAACGCTATAAAGTAAAATTTTAGCGGTACTATAATTCCAAAAAAGTTCTTAAAGGTATCATTCTAATTGTATTTGTTATTAACCTATTTTAATATTGTTCTGCTTGGAAATTTAGAAATCAAGGTTCTTTATTAATAGTTCCTATATTAATAATAAGGCTCTTTCTTTCAGTTACTTTTATTATTTATACTATTATTAATCTATTTGAAATTTATAATTCGAAAATTATAGTCTTCAGAGAAAAAGAGGATTTGTAACAGACTTTCCTTTTTAGAATATTAGCGCGTCGCTTCGTGAATTGTGCATGCAATGAGAAATGTTCAAACTCATTTTCATAGAACTTATTTTTTTAAAAAAAATTAGAATTTTTTAAGAACCAGGTCAAACTGAAGTTATGAACCTTTAACTGAAGAGAAAATATTAATGTATCATGAGAGATATTTAGTATCATTTTCAAGTATTTTTTGGCATAAAAGTAATAGTTTTTTACATGTGAAGTTATAGATCATAAGAATTTCATAAATCACTATCAACAAAGTAGCAAATACAAAAACTCCTAAATTAAATTTCTTTAAGTGAAAAAGACATTTTAGAATTTCCAGTTTCTTATAATTGCTTAAAAATTTCCTCTTAAATTTTATTAGACTTACACTAATTAAAAAAAGAGCAGCAAACAAATAGATATGACCTGCAAAAATCAGATTCTTAGCACCCTGGATCTAACAAGCTCAATAAAAAAAATAATAAAATTTCTTTCAATTCAAGTAAAGGAAATGTATTAAGTTATATATTGTTTGCAAAGTTATATTAAAATGTTATTTATGTTTTTTTTTTAATTTGAGTTTTATTTTTACTTTTAGAAATTAAGTGGAAAACCCGTTTTAAGCGAAGAGTATTTTAGAAGAAAGAATATGAATGCGCATATACAAATTCACCTGAAATAAATATTATATAGATTCGTAAATTGTGAATTTGTTATGACTTTCAGTATAGTAGACATAGTAGTAGATGCTTTGAAATATGACATCACAACTCAGAAATATATATTCTTATAGAAAATAATAAATCTTTGAAGTTGTGTCATTTACAGAGATGCACAGGACAGAAAATCAATAAACTGTAGAATTTTCCTTTCCTTTGTGAATTGAATATCAAACAAATTCAACCTAAAATATATTTCAGGTTTCTAACAATGGAAAAAATATATAATAGGAAGTATAATTTAAAAAAATGGTGAAATTCTAATGTTTTCTACTTCTGATAATTTAATAAATACATATGATTTTCTTTTACTTTAATTTGAAATTTATTGCAGCGCAAACATATAATCAATTAATGAAATCATTATTTCAAACTTGCAAGTTTTTTTATAATTTATGTTGTAAAATATAATTTTTATTCCTATTCATTCATCATTTCATAAGTCAAATATAGTTTATTGTTAACATTTAAATGTTAAATCTGTGTGGATCATATTTATATCTTAAATTTCAATTCAGATGAATTCCTAAGACTTAAGGCCATGGTATCCGAGTGGTTCTAGTTGCAAGCTTCTTGCCAGCAATGTTTTAATTTAGTCGCGAGTTCAATTCCTGGTTCTCTTCGTAAACAGGGATTGAGGCACTTTAAATCTTTCGGGAATCAAAGCTCAAATGTTGATGTAGTATGGAAGTTAGGAAAGTGATGTGCTATCTCTGTTGTCAACTTCTTCAGCTGACCATGGCTCAAATTACGACATTCTTCGCCAATAACCCAGTGAAAAATCTAAGTATGACTTTAATGAGTAATAAATCAAGTCCTTTTAAGTGAAGAAATAAAGTACCTTTATTACTGAGAAAGCATTTTTAGTATGTAAAATCTACATCAAGTTATACTTGAAATTTTAATTGTAGATGCCTTTTGATCAAAAGGTACGAAATCAATCATTGCTTTTCTGATTAGAAATTTCAAAGAAAGAAGAGAGTTTTTAAACGAGTAAATGCAGTTTTTTCATTGTATTCATAATTTGTTTGAATTTATTTTGTTCTTAAATGTTTTGAATGATATTTAATGAGTTTCAACCAAATTAACATAAAGCCACCTAAGCGAATAATATTTCATTCAATTTCTTTCATAACCATTTTTATCTGTTACTAAAAAATCGTTTAGTAATGTATCAAGAAAGTGATATCTTAAAAACTAAGCAAAAAGGACTGCAAAAGCTTTAAGGACAAATCAAAAACACAAATGGAACGAGCAGTTAGATCTTCCTGTAAGATATCATTAAACCAAAGTAGACAATTGAATAAAATACTTGTATACCAAAAAAAATTAATAATAAAAAAAGAGACTTACAAATGTTCCTTTTTTCTTCGACTCATTTTATTTTAATAGATTTCTTTCGCATAAATAAAATTCATTTTTTTTAATGTTAATATTCTTAAGAAATAATATTGTAATTAATACTAACGATATTTCTTTACGCAAGACAAAAGGCAATGAGAATTAAATTATTCTGTTCTGGGTAACTATAATCAATTACTATCATTAGGTCAAATTTAAAAAAAAACACAAATATACGAAAAGAAAGAATGTTATAATAAATTTTGGCTTTAAATTTATTTATGTACAGGAAGTTTTTATATTTTTATAAAGGAATATCAATGACTGAAGTGTAAATATTGTATTTGTGATTGAATTTACTCAAATACCACTCTTGTTTTTAGCTCAAAATTTCAAAATAAGTCTCGAAAATGCAGCGAAATGCATTCAACTATAAATAATAGATATTAGAAGAAAATTTTAATTAAAAGTATAAATTTTAGATACTAAAAGAAAAGTTAATTGCAGAATGTCGGAACTATCGGAAAAGATGTTTTTTTATGCTATATATAGTCACAGATGTACAAAATATAGGATTTCTCTTAAAAATACAACGTAGGATAATAATGAAACAAATTATAAGGATACATATTTTTACGGATTCCATGGGTTGCATAGATCGATCGCGCGTGCTATTATGTGAGTGTGTGCAATCAAACCAAATGTATTTATTTATAAATATGTGAGTGTGAATGTGTGACAAATACCATAAGAACTAAAATTAACATTTCATTCTGAGTATAATAATTTATGTGATATTATATCTTCAATTGTATTTCTGTTAGAAATATCTTCAATTGTATTTCTGTTAGAAATATCTTCAATTGTATAAAAGTTATACAATTGAAGATATTTCTAACTTTTATTATTTAATATAGAACGACATATTTATTTAAAATTACTGCTTGAAAAGTATTATTTATATAGTTTGTAAAACCCAATTTAAAATTAATTTAATTTTTGGTAGGAACAATTGATATAAGAATACATATTTATAAATCATTATTTGTGTCTTTTCATAATTAGATATGAACGATCTGAACAAAAATATGGAAGAAATTAAATAAAATTAAATAATGGATAAGAATGACTAGAAATTTTAGAAACAATATTTTAGGTACAGTCATGTGTCAGTAATTGAATGATGGAGGAAATAGCACTTTGATCGATGCCCTTAATGGCCGAAATCTGTCAACGCTTACATTACGGACATGACAGTAATTTTTGTCTCTTTCGCTGCTTTTAACCTAACAATATGTCACGAACCCAATATATTTACCTAAAATAATAATTCACTCCCAAGTACTTTGTCTAAAAGCTGTTTCATGTTCCTTTAATGCATTTATGCTTCATTTTGCTACTTATTCAGTTATTACCATTTATTCAATTTCTTTATTTCATGTTGTTGCGATTCAACTTTAGTTTCAAAAACTCAGAAAGTGTATAGAAACTTTTTATACATTCTACTTTTTAATTCATATTCGATACAGAACTATATTTTTCACAACTTGTAAAAACTTATATTAATTTTCAAATATACTTCATTTATTTAAGGAGGAATTATTCAAGGATAGTAAATAATTTCACATGAGGTATATCAAACTCTGCCTTTCGCTTAACATAATAAATTCAATTCTCTTTATTTAAGGAATTTTGGGATAAAAAGGATTAATTTAAATAGTGAATATTTATTTTATAACTGATTAATTTTCTTGGTATTATATGCTTAAGTTTTTTGTAAATGTAATCAGTAGTTAAAAACTGTTCAAAAGATTATAGGTGCATTCAGTTTTAATGAAATCATGGAAATAACAGGTCAATTGAAAAGTTCCCGGCCTACTATAGTAAAACACATTTTTTTGGCAAAATTAGTTTTTTTTTATTCAACATAATTCCCTTCAAGGGTGATACACTGATTATAGCGACCCTCCAACTTTTCGATACCATTTTTGTAGTACGATTTGTCCTTTGCTTCAAAATAGGCCTCAGTTTCGGCGATCACCTCTTCATTCGACGAAAATTTCTTCCCAGCGAGCATTGTTTTGAGATCTGAAAACAAGAAATAGTCGCTGGGGCCCAGATCTGGAGAATACGGTGGAGGAGGAAGCAATTCGAAGCCCAATTCAGGCATTTTTGCCATCGTTTTCACTGACTTGTGACACGGTGTATTGTCTTGGTGAAGCAGCACTTTCTTTTTCTTCAAATGTGGCGGATTTTCGGCTATTTCGTCCTTCAAACGGTCCAATAACGCTATGTAATAGTCGCTGTTGATCGTCCTTCCTTTTTCAAGGTAGTCAATGAAAATTATTCCATGCGCATCCCAAAATACAGACGCCATAACCTCTCCAGCCGACTGTTGCGTTTTCCCACGCTTTGGAGCGGGTTCATCGTGTGCAGTCCACTCAGATGACTGTCGATTGGACTTCGGAGTGAAATGATGGAGCCATGTTTCATCCATTGTCACATATCGACGCCAAAACTCGGGTTTATTACGCTTGATCATCTTCAAACACTGCTCCGAATCATCAACTCGTCGTTGTTTTGGGTCAAAAGTGAGCTCGCGCGGCACCCACTTTGCACAGAGCTTCCTCATACCCAAATATTCGTGAATGATATGATGTGCTCGTTCAGTTGATATCTTTAGAGTATCTGCTATTTCATTCAATTTCAATTTACGGTCATTCAAAATCATTTTGTGGATTTTTTTAATGTTTTCGTCTGTAACAACCTCTTTTGGGCGTCCACTGCGTTCACCGTCTTCGGTGCTCATTTCACCACATCTAAACTTAGCATACCAATCCTTGATGGTTGATTTTCCTGGGGCAGTGTCCGGAAACTCGGCATCAAGCCAAGTTTTTGCTTCAACTGTTTTGTTTCCCTTCAAAAAGCAATATTTTATCAACACGCGAAATTCCTTTTTATCCATTTTTTTCACAGTAACAAAAGTTGCTTCACTCAAAATGCTATAATTCACAAACTAATGATCCGACAGCTGTCAAATTTATACACGCATCTTTTGAGGGTTAGGGCTAACTAAAAAACACATGGATTTAATTCTAGTAGCGCCATCTATGTGTCAGGTCGGGGATTTTTCAATTGACCTGTTAGTAGTTTTTTATTATGATTATTATGGTTTTTTTTAATATTATTATTGAAAGAGACAAAAGGAAATTATTCAAAAGTATTAAATTACTACTGAAACTTTTGATTTAAAAAAAATCAAGATGAAATTTCTTAATAACCTCATAATATTTATGACATAACATCTTATTAAAAGAAATGGAATATTATTTATCTTTAGTTAATTTTGGTTGTCAGTGGGATTTTGTTCAATTATTAAAAACATTTAAATTTATTTTAAACTTATGTTTAACCGTGGAATGTAAAAGAAAAATAAAGTATATGCTCCTTACATTATATACAGAAGCTTTATATTATTATATCAATTATGAATAAATATTACGTAATATTTGACGAGTTTAATAATTGGGAATCTTACTTTTACTTTTTATCTTTTGGAGATATTTTTTTAATTAAAAATATCCTCTTAAAAACTTATATCTATAATCTTAGCAAGACAATAATTTTTCTAGGTGTAACTGTAACATTGGCAAAAAGAAATGACCTTTAAATTTGTAACAAATCTAAAAATATATCTGTCTTTCCTGTAAACGTATCAACAACCCTATACTCAATCACTTCTCAGTAAGATAATACTTAAAAATGGAAATAAAGGAGAAAATGCTTATGCAATTGAATTTCGAAATTCTTTCTATATCTTTGTGAAACAGAAACTTCTTGTTGTAAATGATACTTTATAGTAAAGCCATTTGTCAAACATTACTTTGGCACAAAATGTTTTATTGTTGTTAGGGAAAGAGAGAAAAATCAAGACTTTTCTGGATTTGGCATTTTTGCTTGTTTTATAGTAGCATGATCTATCAATAATTTCAAGAACCCTCCTGACTGATTACTGAGTTAAAAAGTTCTTTCAAAATGTGTCCATTGGGTAACCATTCTTATCACTGAGCAAACATTTTTTTTATTTCATCATAACTAATGATAATTAATCGCTTGTCTTTTAACGTACTGTATGTTAATTAAATATGAAAGGTCACAGAAAATTTAATGGTTAAAGTAGCCTGTGTGATTAATGATGTAAAACTTTTCAGTGTGTCTTTTGCTCTTTAACTAATTGGTAGATGAATTAGCAACGAATCATTACATTTTGAGATACTATATTCGAATTTTTTTTCAATGCCATTTTGTTTTTAGCTTTGTAACATTAACACTTAATACTTAGAGTTCCACTCAATTTTTGCTACAAAAAAACTATTTTTAAATTCCATAAAAGGAAAATTTTCAGTTAATTTTCTTTAATTTATTTTTATTGAAATATAATTTTTACGTGAAAACAGCACCTAGATGCAATATTTAATATTATTTTCAGTTCGATCTTTAAAAGAAATTCAACAAATGAATCGGTTGCTAGAGTTGTGAGTTACATTTATTTTATCTGTAAATTATATAAATATATTCAAAAAAGAAAACAATTGCTTAGTATTTAACAGTGGGGTCTTTTTTGTTGCAACTGATAGTTTCAATGCTTGTTTCATTAGCTAAATTGTTTTTATTCTTTGATTGAGGGACTCTTAACGTCACACTTAAAAGCAGCGCGAGGGCTATCGGCGACGAATTTTGTAATTTAGAACTTAGGTCAAATGACAAGGACAACGTTGGTTCTGTGCCATCTTCCTCTCAAACCTTCTACTCCACACCAAAGGAAGGACTTGGAATCTCGACATATTTAACGGACATCAGCCCTTCTACATGATGACATAATGGGTCTTTAGATGCATCAAAACTCCAACCCACAGCTCAACCGACACATACAGCTGAGAGTTGGTAACAAAGTCCACATTCTTATCATACTGTTTTCAAAAATCTAAAATTTTTGCTAATCGAGTTAATTGTAAAATTCTTAAAGAATTTCCGATGTGGTAAAAAATAAGTTATTTTATTTATGTTGAAACTATTCTAAAGCACTTTTGCAGTAGTTAAACAACAGAGAATTTTTCATGAATAACATTAACATTTCGAAATGAATAAGAACTTCCATAATTAAAAAAAAAAATGCTTGGATAATTTTTTGAGAAAGGACTGGAATATGTCATTTCAAAAGCCATTTAATCATGTGATCAGAACTTTTCAGGAATCTATATAAATTGTGCAATACTTAAGTACGTGTGTGTGTGTAAATTTCCATAATATTCGGAAAGGTATTAGACAAAACAATTTATTTAGAAAGAACTTGGCTTATGTGGATTTTGAAATGGCCTATCCAAATATTTGATATCAAAAGATATAGGAAACTTAATGTCAAAAGAATTAGTTTTTACCTTAAATAAATAATGTTTGATTAATAAATAAATAGATCTTATATATATATTCAAAATTAATACAGGATGGTCATAATAACTCTCCGCGATATATGAATATTTAACAGATGATCCGCTCATCCAATCAAAGTATAAATTTCAGATAGTATTATTTGAAGCTATGCAATCGAAAGAGTGATGATTTAAAACACAATGTAACTCATCTAGAGTTTCGAATTAATTTACGGTTTCAGCAAACTTTTTCGAAATTTTCGATCCACTTTTTTCACTGAGTAAATTGATCAGCTCATTGGAAAACCATGAATGTCATTGGAATGGTATACGTATAATGAAAACTGCAGACATAAACATTTGCAAGAAAACATTTTAAAGGACCAATGATTACACAAAAAATGAGAAGAACAAAACTTTTTTTGGAGTACAAGTTTTCAACGAGCCCACATTCGCATGCGATAACGAGTTCCATGTAGGATATAGTTAACAACATCAATGACGAACGAAACATTGCAGATTGAATCTGTATAACTTCATGTCTTACGAACCTTTGAATTCTGACAAACCTCGCGGGTCTTATGCACACATAGATTTCAAATAACCCCTAGAACCAAAAATCCATCGAAATGTTGTCGGGGAATCCCGATGTCCATGTAGCTGCATTTACACAATGTAGTTAACGACATTTTCTTCAGCAATTCTGGAATTACGTAATTACGCAACATTATTGTATGCCGAGCACTTCTGATGGTTCATGTGGAAATTACTTCTTCGAAGAAGTATAAACCGAGAATGAATATGCTTGCGATGCTACACCACACAGTCGCTTAAGCTTCATGTAAAAATGTTGGTTAGGATTTTCGCCAGCTTAGAGAACGCAGCTCATGGTGTTTACATTGCCAGTTATGGAGAAATGTGCTTTTCCCCCCCATAAACCCCCCATGGCCCTTTTCCCCCCCCCCCCCCCCCGGTGGGGGGGGGGGGATTCGCAAAATTGTCATGCTGTTGCTCTTCTCTAGGTTGTAACATCTGGACACGCTGAAATCGATATGGAAACCTCCGCAAAACAAAACGCAGAAGCTTGAGGACTGAAGTTTTCGGTATACCCAAATAGCGACCAAGCAGTACAATGGACTCCATTAATCATATTATGGATTTCTCCAACAAATTTAATAGGAACAATTGGTCGTCAGGATCGCAGTCTATCACATGGGCATCCAGTTTCTAAAATTTTTTTTTACGAAATCACTTACAGGTTTTATGAAATGTTACCTTGTCTTAGCTTATGATTTCGCCAATTAACTCGCATGTTTCAGCAGCATTTTCCTCGTTCAGAAAATACCGGTTTACCAGTTCACCTCTTTATTTCCTTTTAAGTGTCATCTTATTGGATCTTTCGAATACCTGATTAAAGAAATGCTTGTTTCATATTTCTACTGTGCATGTTGTATACTGCTGCTTGCTTCTACTGTCTATCCCTGCGAATTATGAAAAGTTCTAATATGCACTTTTTCTCTGTGTTGTCATTTCTCCCTTCAAATGCTTTTGTAAATATTTTAAGGCGACAATTTTTGCTATACGTCAATCGTTCCGACACCATTCATGTGGCCGCGATAACCTAGTGGTCATGGTCGCGAATTTGTGACCGGAGGTTTTCGTCGAGTCGTTGGTTCGAATCCTGAGGACACTTAAGACCGTGTAACGGGGCTAATGCACTTTAAATGTGGTTGAGATTCTAAGTCTTCCCGTAGACATGGTATGGATGTTTAGAGAGGAAGGAGCCAATTCAAGTGTCGTTCTCGTCCCTTGACCGAGGCTCAAAATTAAGAAGTCCGTTACCAATACCCATCGTGTTACTTCTCAATACGGTGTTGATAAGCAATCACGATCATCGACGCTATTTACAGTTTTTCAATGCGCGTATCAATTTATGCAGGAAAAAAGTACATCTTGTCATTCGAAAATTTCGAATTTTTTTTTTCTTGCCGTAATCGTAACCGTGAAACCATATTGCTTTAATTAATCACAATCTTAAGCATATACCTTCAATTAATATCTGAAAATTTATTTCCATTGTTTGAGCTGATAAGCTGCTAGAAATTCATATACAGAGAAAAGGGGGAGGGGGTTTTCACCATGTACATGACAAACACTTATCCTTTATTTCTATGGTAATGAACTGAAATCCCAGAAAATTATTTTCCAAACAATTCTGAATATAAGATGTATTCACTGCATTTAAATGAGTCAGTTCGAATTTCTGTTAGCTCTTACTTTAATTTTCCATCGAGTTGAAACAATTACTTGGATTGAAACTAAGCATTTGAACTAAAAGCCTTTTGGATATATTCCTTTAACTAATAATGTGAATATTTGTTATAAAGCATATTTATTAAAATTAGAATTCTTTAACTTCAGTTAAATGGATACGTATAAATTATTTTAGTTGAAAAGTATAGTTTGAATTTTTGCATTTAACTAACTCTTAAGGAATGGCCTAACTAATGGCTTTATTTATCAATAGAACATAATTGGACTTCGTTGTTATTAATTTGTGCTTCATATTTAACTGTTAAGCTGTAACAAATTAATGGTGCACAAAAGAATACTAGACTATTATTCCATATAATTTGTTTTAAAAAATATCTAAAATTGTTTTATTAAAACAGATTTTAAAATTCTACGTTGAATTAATTTTATAATAAGAGAAAAAAATAAGCTATTTTCTTCTAAATTATGTGTTTTTTCTTTTAAAGTGTCTTAAACATAATTAAGTATAAAAATTATTTAAAAAAAAGATATTTTTATAGCAGATCAGTAAAGGTTTGGGTAATAATAATAGCCTATGATACTAAATTTTTTAATTGATATAGAAAATTTTTTTTAGTAATTTATATATAATTTTTAAGCTCCTCCATTGATAAGAGAAATTTCTTTAAAGACATATATGTATTTAAATTAAAAGGCTCATGCAAAATATCGTAAAAGTAGTTAAACATTTGGTTTCAAGATAATAGTCAATCTTGAAAGTTGTGATTCAATTTCAAAATGTTGAAATTTTAAGAATTGTTAATGATAAAGAGAGATGTTTTGTCTTTCCTCTCTCCTTCTCTCTTTTTATTGTTATTATTTTGAGCTATTACGCAGATGTTTCTTTAAATCTATAATTCTACGTGATGTTTTAGAACACAATTGATTTAGACACCATATTTTATGTATTTCAAACACATCATAGCATTCTGTCTTTCATATTCTTGGATATAAATATTCTGTCTATACTTTTGAAACACCTAAAAAGTATCTTTTCATTTTTTTTACCTGAATATTATTTTATAATCGCAATTTACAACATGTTTTTATTTATTTGTAATGTTAATGTTTCATGCATCTTACTTGCGTCAACAGTAGCCTAATGGCTATGATCGCTGACTCGTGAACCTGTTTTCGTAGAGTCGTGGGTTCGCTTCCTGCGGCCATTACAGAGTCCTCCCCTTATGCATGTTGTGGTTGGTTGGAGGAGGGGGTGCCAGCTCAATTATCATCCTCCTCACTTGAATGAGGTTCAAAATTACGAGGTGCGTCGCCAATAGCCCTCGAGTAGCTTCTAGTGCGATGTTAATAATATCAATCTAATCCAATAATCTTATTTATCTCAATTTCCAGAATAATTTTTGCTTATCTGTATTTGGAACATTTATATCTTGTTTTCCATCCAATAGCGCAAATTAAAAATCTTTATAATTAAGAAGCCTATTTTTTCTTTCTTTCATAATAGTTTTAATCTTAAACGAACAAAATATTTGAGTTAATTATTTTCAAAATGTGTTGACATTCATTTTTGGTTTCAAAAACCGCTAAGTAAATCCTTAATGCAATTATGGATAAAGAAGTCCTAATACGAATTTTTTCAGCAATATTTTTAAATACTCGTTGATTTGAATTATTATTTTAAAATTTTAATACTGAAGAAAAAGCCCAAGCTCTATGCGACATTGATATACAAAATCGGTTCTCTACAAGACATGCTTGTTACATATTATGAAATAGTTCTATTTCTTGAAATAATTTTCTAAGAACATATATAGCACATTTCTTTATTTCATTTTAGTAATTTGAACTCCTGTGTATAAGTTAAATGCATACAACTTTAAAAAATTATTCTAAAAATTAAATTTTTTTGTATTGGATTGGCCATTTAGACTTATGATAGAAAATTTTATTGACATTTTCTTAGACTTCAGTAATTATTTAAACAATAAGTGAGACAAAATCATATTTTAGATACAATTATCACGTAATTATTTATCATCTGAAGCAGTCATGCTCGTATTCACGAACAAATCATGCGAGGGCTATTCAAAAAGTAAGGAACGTTTTGGAATTAAAAAGAAACTAAGTACAAGAAAAAAAAAATATTATATACATCAGAAAGAGCGACTAAAATTCTACTTTTCTACATAGTCACCAAACAAATTGAGGCACTTATCATAGCTGTGGACAAACTTTGAAATTCCTTTGTCATAGAATTCTGCCGCCAATTTCAAACAACTAAGTCCGTGAAACTTGTGGAAAACTAAGCAAAAGCTCCGTTATTATGAAGCGGCGGTTTTCTAGAATCTTTTCATCAACTTTAGCGACCAGTTCGTCAGTCACAATGCTAGGGCGTCTACTCTTCTCTTCATCGTGAACGTTAATTCGGCCATTTTTAAACTGAATGCACCATTTTCAGATTGAACTTTCATTCATTACGTTGTTTCCGTACACTTTACACACTTGCCGATAAATTTCCATAGGTTTTAGGTTTTTTCCCAACAAAAACCATATCACAGACCGTACCTCATTACTGGGGGGATTTTCAGTTGCAGCGCACATTTTAAATTTGAAAATCGAAAAATCGGGCAGCGTAGAAATGTTCTCGTTGTGATGGCTGGACGCCGACTGAGATGCCGAGCACGCAGACACCAAACTATACGTGATCGGCACGCACCTAGCGACGTCAGACGAAAACGTTCCTGACTATCTGAATAGCCCTCGTATGAGGCTTTTATCAATTCGAAATGTATTTAAAAATTTGAACCGATTTCAAAATAGAATTTCATTTTTATGAGATATAAAAAATAAGAAACATAAGTGTGTGGTCGGAGGTCTTAAAAGAAGATTCAGCTTTTATAAAATCAGCTTATTATATTCAAAAAATAAAAAGGATATAAGAGAAATTCCGTCAAATACAGTAATCCAAAGATTGCAAATGTGTAGTTTACGAGATAAAATAAAGCGAATCGTCAAGAAATAAATGTGTTTTCAATAAATTTGTGCTAAATTCTTCTTTTTGTAGTTTTTCTCTATAAATCTTATGTATGGGTCTTATACTTAGGTCTGAAATGCAAATAAATATAAATATAAAATACAAATTTTCACCTTGTGTCTCAGTTAATATAACTGTTAACAAATTTTTGTTTTAATGTTTTCTTATGTCTTTCTAAACAAAGTTAGAAGTACCGTTTCAGTATAATGAAAGCAGCGCAGTATGATCTGTAATTACAGATTATCGCACTTTTTATCTAAATTATTGTAAAGTTGTATTCAAAATTTGGAGAAGAAATATTTAAAATAATGCTTTATTTCTTAAAATATTTTCTTACTGTTCATTTGAATTCATACGTATATTTGAAGCTAATTCATGTAAATTATATTAGAGCAAAACCAACAACCAAGCCAAAGCCAATGTTCACTATACACTATTAGAACAAACACGTGAGCAGAAAATGATGTAAACAAACCTTTACATAAAAATAATATCGAAACAAATACTTAAGGATTGCTACGAATTTTACTTACAGTATGAGATTAGGCAATTCCACTTTAATAGAATCAAATATGAACAAAATGTAATTTTGAGATTTGGCAATATTATCTTTGTTCATAATTTTTTTTTAATTCTGAACGTAACACTTGATTCTTGCAGAAAATCATTGATTTTACATTTGTCAAAATCATTACCAAACGCGTTGAAATGATAATTGAAAGTAATATCTGGCTTAGAAATTTAAATTTTATGGTAAATGATTTTAAATTTCTTTTTTTATTCTTAATTGCTTGACTTTTGTTCTTATATGTTAATCACAATGACCAATCTTATCACTGTATTCTCTTTGCTGTAACCCATCGAAATAAAATCATTCTAACTAAACTTAAGAATATTGATTTTTACCTTATTTATATTTAAAGTAAAAGTAATTTGAATTTAAAATTTTAAATAGCTTCTCCAAAAATGTGTTAGTTTCAGGTGCATTAGGATCATTCTTAGGTGGGGAAAGTTACACTTGAATTGATATTTCCCTCACTTAACTTTTTTTTTTTTTTTACTTTCACATTAGATGGTCTAATAAGTATATAAATATTTCTTTTACTCCAAGAAACAATAAATGATTAAATCAAGATTAGAATTGATAGACTGAAAATTTTTTTATTAACATCACACTTTATTAGCAACGAGAGGGCTTTTGGTGGCGGACCTCGTAATTCTGGACCTCTGTCAAGTGAGGAGGACGACAGTTAAGCTAGAACCTCCCTTTCTAAACTTCCATCCCACGCCAGCCGTAGATATTAGAATCTGGGTCAGATTAAACGTGCATCGTTCCCGAGGGCCCATAGGGGTATCAGGACTCAAATCACCGAATCGATGAAAACACCGCCCTTCATGAATTCAAGACCGTGACAGCTAGGCTACTACGGCCTCTCGCAATTGGAATAACAAATCTTTTAAGAAATTTTTCCTCCAACATTTTATTTTGTAATATAGGCAGTAAAACTATTTTCTTGCATTTGTTTTTTTAATTTTTTGAAGAAATGTAAAATATGCTTTCTCCAGCAAGTAACTTTTTAACCATTTTCATAAAATCTTCTTATTCTCTTTCTCTAAAATCTCATTCGTTTCATATTAATTTCTGAACAATTGAAGTATTTGTACAGTGGTAATTAATATTATTTTGCACAAAAATGAAATATTTATACTGATTTAATATCTTCTTAAAATAATTTTTAAACACTTTCGTAACCATTTCTGGATTTTAAATATTACATAATAGAAGAATGTATTTTTATTAAAATAAAATTTAAGAGTAAATTTAAAGTGCATTATTTTTCTCCTTTTTTCCAAGTAATTGCATTTCTTCACCATAACGATTCTTCACGCTCTACTGCTCAAAATGATTAAACTAAAAGGATACTGACACATAGTTATACATCTAACGTAAGCATCCAATTTTTGTTTTGCTTTCTCTTCTATACGTTTAAAATCTTGTGAAGAACATCGATGTAGCAATGTAATATTTTGCAGTTTATTCTTATGCTTTTTCTAAAGTACTCTGAAGATAAATGTTTTGAACCATTACCTAATTTATTAAAGTATAATAGTACATCATGTTTTTCTTTCCACTTAAAGGTGATAAAAAAGTATCTTAGATTATTCCAGCTAATTGCAGATTCTTTCAAAATTATGGAGAAAAAAATCGAAATTATTTAACACTAAAAAAGTATAATATGAAAAATGGAGAAAAAAAGGTTATATATAATAACTGTAAGGAAAACTCTTTTAATGGAAAACTTTAATTTTTTTTTTTAAAAAAAAATGCCTTTTTAATATGCTAAAGTAAGTTTTGGAAAAGTATTTTGCTGAATGCTTAATTTTTTTGTGGATAAAAGATAATTAATTATTACTTCAGTATTTTATTATTAAGATGTTGCTTAATTTTCTACATAACTTCACATAATTTTACAATAATATATTAAATTTATTCTATGGATAAATAAAAATGTTTTTTTTAATGTATTAAAAAGAGTAAGAAGTGGGATATATTTAAAAAACTAGTTTATTAAATATTTAGCGAATTACATTTAAATAGAAGCAATGCAAACACCATATTTCAAATCGTACTTAACTTAATTACAATTTTAGATCTAGGCTAAAGATAGTAATTACTTTTGGAAGTAATTGCTTTCTCTTTCTACTTATTTATGTGTGTGTTCTGATCTTCAAATGAGAGTCATTTTCCCTCCATATGTTTTTTTTAGAATGATTCCCTAGAAAGATATTATCCCAGCACGTGCTTACGTGAAACAGTTTTCAAATGATTGCTTTCCAGAAGTGTCAGAAAGAAACCTGAAGTAGTTGAGAAACACGTGTTGCTGAAAAACTAAAAAAACAATATTGTTTTGAAATGTGTAGGTTTTTTAAATGCTGGTTTATCTTTCGAAACTCGTACACGTAATTTTAAGATTTGTCAAAATATATTTAATTTATCAAAATATATTCAAATAAATTTAAGTAGTAGTGTACGGAAACTAGATTTTCTTGAGGAAAAAAATTATTCGTTTTATAATTTGCCATTTCTGCAATTTTATATGTATCGAAAAAATTTTCTTCATACAATTTAACCTGGTAAATTTGTAACACCCCAATATCACTCCTTTCTACTTCCATTACTAATTTCTTAAATAGTCACTAATTAATTGTCCAATGAATAGAAAGTCATGCAGGGATGATAATCAAGTTATTTTTTTTTTATTCGAATGTTTGAGTAATCAAAATTCATTACCTAATCCTACTCTGTCATTGGCAAATGTTTCTAATACACGTCTGATCTAACGTTTAATATAATAACTTAGCATTTAAAGTACTAATTGGGTTTGAGTCCTTATAAGACTTTCAAATGAAGATTTGAATCCTTAAGACTTTGTAGCACTTCTCTATGATTAATACTATCTCTAACACTAACTAAACTATCAACTCTGGCATTAAACGCTTCATTGCTAATAAATGTATCTCCTCAATTCAATAATTACGCTTTAATATTACTTATCTAATCTACATTAATCAATTTGTATTTATTAATATACATTTTTTATTCAAATAACGTCACATAAAAAATCCCCATAGTGTTAGTTGAAGGGAAAGCACGCAATAAAACTGAAATTTACAATACTATTGTTTCTAGAGAGTTGGGTAACTTGATTGTACTTATTTAAAATTATAAATAAGGATTATTTTTTATTCAAAAGTTCTTTTCTAAAGACTTTGTTTCACTACTAGTTTTGTGTTTACCCAAGGGCTTTCATTCATAAATGGGGCAATTAGATGTCGCAATGTAATAAATAATCAAATAAATTCCTTGGATTATTTTTAATATCTGATTATTATCAATAATTACTGTGTGTGTTGTAATACGTGAAACATGGAAATAATAATAATCTCAGATGTTTTATTAGTAGTAAGTATCACACACACATACAAAGAGAGAGAGAGAATTTAGTATGATTTAGTCAGTCATTTATTATCTAATGCGAAAGTTTAATGCGACTGTAGTTCAACAAAATCGTTTTTCTACAGAAATAAAAATGAATTAAAAATAATAATTACAAACCTACTGTTCCCATTCGAAGAGAATTTAATTAAGTAATTTATTTCATCATTCTATTTTCCGGAAAAATAAACAATACAAATGTTTTGCTTAATGTACATTTCTATGTTACAAATTAATTGTATGAATTATCTGGTATGCATGAATAAATTTTGAAAGATTTAGTAATAAAACGATTCAATGTACATTTAAGCTGTTAACTGAAAAAGTATTAAAAAAATGTTTTTAAAAATTCTCCATCACTTTTTTTTCATTAATTCAAAACTATATGATCTCATAAATGGCAAGATATAATTCATAAAAATAAGTAACGTCATTTCATGTAATTAAAATTACATTGAATTATCTGAAGAATTTTCTTATTTAAGTAAATGATTTATCTGTACAAAAATATACGCTTAAGTACAAAATAAGTTTGTTATAAAAAAATATTTAAGCTCTATTTTTTCCAATCGGTCAATTAATGAATTTTTTAACTCAAAAAACTAAACGTTTTTTATATGTAGCGTGCATTCTTTATACATCTTACATTTTTCGTGAAAATTTGTATTTTTAAGTAAAATTATTTTAACAAGAAATTTTGTCATCTTATGGTTATCAGTAGATTTTATATATTATGATTTCTTTAATCTTTTTAATGCATTATCATTATTTCATATTGCTTTTTTACAAGAAAAATTAAGTCTTTAGTATATCACAAGATTTTTCAACTCCTTCTTTATGACAAAAGCATCACCAAACAAATATTTTTCATTAAAACTGTAATTTCACTCCACTTTTTACTGCAGTATAATTATATTTCAAAATTCATTGCTTTCTGAAAGAGATTTATTTAACACTTTAAAAAAAAGCAAACGTTGTGTAATTACTAAATAGATGCACACTTTTTAGTGTTACACATAAGCGTAACAATTAACAAAAGAAATTTCTAAGTCTTCCAAATTAAAGCAATTTAGAGAATTGTGAAAACGTATTTAAAACATTGTATTTTTATTTTCTAGTTTTAAAATAACATAAGTAAACAAAAAAATCTTAGTGGAGAAGTTTTAATTTAAATGTGATTTTTCTCCACGCATCGTTAAACAGATTATATTTCCTCATCTGGAGCAGAAAAAAGATTCAAATTTTTAACTAAATCCAACTTTTCTTTGCGTGACCCAAGCACCAGATTAATTACAAGATTCTCCGAGCGTAATGAAAAGCGAACATATTTTTCAATGAGTTTCCAGAAATTCATTTTCATCCACTCTCTGTTTCTCAATCTGTCCAGATGAAAATGAGTTCACTTAAAGGTTTCTAAGAAGAATGGAACTAGCAAAAAAATAAAGAAAAAAGGACTCTTGTTTCAACCGCCAAGAATTTCTTCAGCACTCTAATAGTTAGAAAATGTCCCATAAAAATAAAAACAGTTTAAAGGGGTTGGAAGATTCGAATAAATACAGAACAGAGAGTGGATCTGTGTGTGGGGATTGAGTACATAATTCTTCCAACTTCCTTATGGCGTTAGCATTAACCTGAAAAGGAATTCGTTCTTTTTATGTCGTTCTCAGAATACTACTGAATCTTTTATTTATATTTTTATGTGTCAAAAACTCCTTCTGTTATTCAAATACATGATATACTTGTATTGTGTTGTTACATTTCGCAAAAGTTTTTCCTCCATATGGATAATTCTGAGCAATATTTTTACTGTAAAATAAAAAATCGGATAAATGTTAAATTGAATGGATCAGGCGATTCAAATAAGACATTTGCACGAATATTGAGATTGTATTTATGAAGTACCTTAGATGGCTAGAACACACTTTTGGTTCTGAATATCTAAATGAATAACTTGATTCAACGTAAAATACTCTAAGTTTGAGGAAACGTATTTTGCATTATGATTTATTCCTGAGTTGGATTTTCAAATTCTAGAAACCACGCGAAATGTTTCTTTCACAATTATTGAAACAACTTCTTTTACTTGATAATATACCAACAATCATGATTTAATATTCCCTTTATAAACGATATCTTTAATACTTCTTCTTATAAATGATTACCAGAATTATTATTATTATAGGGATGTAAGTAAGAAAGTGAGTAGAGTCCTGACTTTTAATTCCTTCTAAGCAATCATTAGAAACGTTCAAATATATTAGATATTTTCATGCTTTTAGGGCTATATGAAAATTCGAATATCTTTGAATGTTTAATGTTTTTGAATTCATATCTGGTTACCGACAAAAGAAACATTACACAAGCTCCACTAGAGTATAGGCAAAATATTAAAATACCCGTCTTATTCTAAATTATAAATAAATAATGACCATAATTGTAAGAAAAAGGATCATTTTAACTGCTTTTTATTGCCTTTAGTGGTTTAATACCGTCGTGTAGCATAGAAATACTTTAAAATTCAACCAAACTTCAAAGTTCTCCCTTTATATGATGTAGTTTTGTGCGGATGTTAAGAAAGTGAGGTACCGTATCAGAATCATGATAGAAATTTAACCATAGTTCGAAATCAAGAGGTTGTTTGGATTACAACTTTTGCACTTCGTTTCTGATGTTAGTTCAAAGCTATTGAATTATGTTTTATTCTTGAAATTAATATTCCATTACAAATACGTTTACAAAACAAGAATACAATCATTAAATTAGTACCATTGTTTATTATCTGAAATGACCTTCAGCATCAATATTTAGCACTGCATCTTTCCCAAAATGAGTTTTTGTAGCGTAATTCTAAAATGCCAGAAGAGGCACCAATTATTTCACTGGACAATTTAGCACAATAAGGTAAGCAGTAATTAAAGGAAGTGCTTTAGATTGAAAGTCATTGAAAGCCGGAGTGGAAATGTACAACGTTCTCGCGGTGATCTTTTTTTAAGTCAAGGCCAAAGATATGAATAAAAATGAATATCATTATGTATTCAGATTGCTATCTTTATGTAGTAGTTTTAATTTGCTTTAAAGAATGCGAAAGTTATTTCATGATGTAAGATTTAATTGTGTATTCGATTCTATTTCTCTTTTAACTTTTTGAAATTAAATACAATGGCTTCAAGTTTGATTGTTATGTTTTGTTATAGTGGTTAAGACAAAAAAATAACTACGGATTAATTGCTACATGACTTCAAACTAATTATTAATTGTAAATTAATTTCATACGCCTGACCAATAGTTCATTATTGTTTTTGATAAGTAATAAAATAATAAAAAAAAGTTTTAAAATTAGCTAGTTCTGTTTACAGTAGAATTAGTTTCAAAAAAGAGAAATCTTTGGTGATAGTTTAATTTATCATTTAAGAAAATGTTAATTTAGATATCCTTCTTAAGAGTTTCTATATATACTATAAATTCTGCTATTTTGTTAATTATAATTAGAATGAAAAATTTAAATGGAGAGTGATGTTAAACTAGGGATGTTAAGGGATAGCGATGTTAAGTAGTCTGAATAGGAAATATTAAAAGTATAAAATAGAAGAGCAATAAATAAAAATAAAAGAATAAAAAGTTAACATTCACAAAAATTGAGAAGTAGCAAAAAAAATCAAAAAGTAATAAAAATAAAGTAAACTATTCCTTACAAAAAATTGAAAGAAATGAAGATTCAATCAGGTGCGAAGATAAGTAAAACAGTCTTCAATAAAACTTGGTGCTTAAAAGTAGATATTAAATACTCAAAAAGCAAAATGCAAGACGTAATCCCTGCCATATACAACTTGGTCCATATACATAGATACATGCATACTCTCTCTCTCTCTCTCACACACACACGTGTGTGTGTGTGTGTGTTTGTAATGATTCAACTTTAATTTAAAAACGATCTCACATAAAAACAATTTTATTGTATTGCCTAATTTTCCCATTCTCTAACAAAAGTAAAGAGTTCATTCCAATTTCTTGATCCAATTCTAAATTATCCTTTTACTTATGAGATCACAAGCTCATAAAATCTGTTGAATCAACTTTTCCCAAACCACAAATATGTCAGAAATAATCCCTACTAGACTGATAGACGTTAGGAAAATTCCCACAAAATCCCTTTATCTTGTACCACGTGTATCCCCGTCACTTAAGAGAAGTCCCCAGATATCTCTACCTATAAAATTGACTGCAGATTGAAACTCCAGCCTTATGGATAATTCTGTAATGCCTCTCTATCAGTTAAAGCTTATGAACAAAAATGAAGTTTGAACTTCTCCTCCTCACTTCCTTTATTATATATATTCTCAAAATTTTCAAACGGAATGTGTTTATTTTTGAAATGGTTATATATTTCGACCCATCATTTATCAATTTCCTCATAATGATTTTCTCATTGTTCTAATTTATTAAAATTTATAAGAATTTTTCTTCAGATCTTGATATCTTCTTCTGATATTGAGGGACAAAATCGTTCAAAATAAGATGATCTGACAATCGTGATCTCATAAAATTTACTTTCACTCTTTTGAATCGTTTTGTGAAAAAGAGATGCCTGATTATGTAAAAATTGCATTAATATCTCCTATAATTCATAATTGAGAAAAGATTCCTGAATTTTTGGATATATATATATACATATAATCACTGAAGAGTTTTGAATTTTAATTTTGTAGCATTTAATCTGAAATAATTTTTTAAAATTATTCCGAAGAAACAACTACCTGTATATTTTAAATAAATAGTTTTGAAAATAGAAAGGTAATAAACTACTTATTTAAATGGACGGGAAAGAATGTTAAATATTTAATCAAAAATATAAATTTGGATAGCTTAAGATCTTTTAAAATGAGATCCAGATAATTAGTTACAGTTTTAAATGTCGTCAATTTTTTGAGGAAGTGCTATATAGTTACATAATATTATTGATAAAGGTATAAAAAAAAAAGAGACTGGACTTAGAATGTTACAAAATTATTAATATGAGTAGCTAATTAATAATTATAAAAATAAACATTTAAAAAAATAGGGAAATCAAATCAAAATACGGAACAAATTATGTTTAGCGATCGCTTTTCCGAAACTTCCATGTGACAGGTATCCAGCTAGAAATATCCAACCTTTAGTAGGGGATATTATTTCCTCTGACTGCTATTTAGGTTTCACATTGTCTGGCTATGCTGAGTATGAGGTTCAAATGAGTTGTTGAGGCATTGCAGCCCATTCGACTTGTACTGCCAATCGGAGCTCCGGAATCGTTATTGGCGGTAGGTTACGTTCTGTAAAGTATCTCCACTAAAAGTCCCATCCATGCTCGTTGGGAATCAAATCTAGAGACCTTGCCGACCAATCCCTGCTTCCAATATCCTCATTGTCCTTCAGCTCTTTGATAGCCACGGTGCGATGAGCTGGTGCATTGTCGTCTACGAAAAGGAACTTCTGACCCAGAGAGCCTCTAAAAAGACGCACATACGGAAGAAGAATCTAATTACAATAGCGGGCTCTGGTGAACTCCCTTCAACGAAGCGAAGGCTGGAACGGCAACCAAGCATGATGCCTAACCAAACGAGAACACCACGACCTCCAAACCGGACTCTTTCGATTATGTTGAAGAGGTCAATGCGGGTTACTGCTCTCTCCAGATGTATATGCGTCTAGATTCAAGACTCAGACTAAACCTACTCTCCTCCGTGAAGAGTATTCAATCCCACTAATTATTTGTCCAATTCTGGTGTTCCCGAAACCACTGAAATCGTTTTTCCCAATGGAGCAATGGAGGAGCAGGCGTTAGAAGTACACACCGAACGTACAGTTTGTGCAAATTGATAACCACTGTGCAACATCCTGGCGAAGGTAAAACTTGATATTGGGCTTCCAATAGCCTGTACCATATGTCTAGCCATTTCTCCTGTTGCCTGTTCCTTCTGGACTGTAGAGCAATATACCGAATGTGCAACGGTGTGTTTTTCGTAGAAGACCTCTGCTGAATCTTCGGACAGCAGTTCCTATTATTTGAAATTCTCTCCAAAGTCGTGAAACGGTGGTGTTAGCAATTCCGAACTCCGTATTAACACTTGCCACACTTCGATCTTCCTCTATTTTTCTAATGATTTGACCTCAGTAAAATCATCCAGATGTCGTATAACAATTTGATTGCTCGACATTTCACATTGAGGTAGCAAATTAATATTGTTTAATCAGATGTACGCCATGCAACCGCTTTCCCTGAAATGCTAATCTTAAACCACCGGTATCTTTTATCCCACTCCGACGCATGACGTGTAACTGCATATCTGCGTCTGTGCTGCCGTACCTTACTGTGGTAAATCTCTTGATTGTTCTTTCAGTCCACTCTGCCTCTTCGTTCCTCTGATATGGTAATTTTTCGACTTCTTCCTTAATTTTTGCACACCAGTGTATATATATCCAGAGAGAGAGAAAGAAAATAATGATTCGTATTTTATTCTATTTTTTTCAGCTTATTTATGTTCTTAAAATGTGCCTAATTAAGCCAGAAAATTAACAACACTTATGTCCAAAATTTAAATCGAAAACATGTTTTTTTCTCAATATTTCAAAACTTCTAACTGCTACCAGCAAACACTTTATATTGTATATGTTTGAAAAATGGGTAATGTATTGTTAGTATCGATTTTGAAACAAATGGTGTCTAAAGTTAGTTTTGCAGTTCAGATTGTATATTATTATATTATTTAAATATCTGGATACATTAAATATCTGGAAATTTTGCAGCAGTATTATGAGCATCGCGTTCAAACCTACAAGAATGAATTATTGTAGTTTAGATGATTGAATAAGAGGGATAACTGCTGTTAGGCTTGAAGCTGGGAAATCTCAAATAGAGGTGACCCGGTGTAGGATTGAAAGTAGTATTCAGGATGTGGAATCAATTCCAAATAAATTGTACTATCACCAGAATGATCGACCAAGGTTATTCAATAGCGATGGCATCTATACAGGATCGCTGTGGGGTATTAAGTGCATAGATATAGGCAAATAACACTTACAGAGATTTCTCGTGACTTGCTGCTGCGTCTGGTACAAGAATTTCTAAGCAAACAGTATACAGGCGCCTAGCAGAGAGTGCCCTTTACGCTTCGCATCTAGTTGTGTGTATCCCTCTCAGTGTATCACACAGGAAATCCCATCTGTCGGGGAGTCTAACACACTATTCTTGGACCCACAAAGAATAGGGACGTGCTCTTTTCACTAATGAGTCGAGATTTAGCAAATAAATTGATTCTTGAAGTCTTCTCTTTGGGGAGAAAGAAAGGATAGTCACTCTCCAACGTAAGGGAAATCGAACAATTTGGTGGAAGAGGAATGATGTTGAACTATTAAACACTACTGCACGTCTTTAATGCGCGTAGTATCAAATCACACAGAGCTGTAGACGTGATGTTTTTAAAGCCTGTGTGAGGAATTTCAGGCACGAACTTCCGTTTCATGGATGTTAAAGCGATGTCATACAGAGCTCAGGACGTCAATTTGAAGAAGATATTTACCGTTTGGACTGGCCCGTGTCTCCAGATTTTAATCCTAAAGAATACATTTGGGATGATTTAGGAAAAATCATTGAACGACATCACCCCACCCTCACCCTCCTTTAAGGATGGCGGCTGCACTCCATATTAGATAGACCTCTCCTGAGATATAACGCATCATGATTTGACGGTTTTGACATAACCTGTATCGTAACATACGATTCAACTCTCTTCCATATTGCAATATTGTTATGTGCTTTTACCAATTATAATATATCTCTATACGTAAATTTTCGGTACAACATATTAAATATTTCTCCAATTGTCACAAATTTTGTATATGTAACATTAATTTTGGATATCAGTGTATTTTACAATAAGCTGAAAAGAATCAACAAAAGATGAAATTCGAAATCATTAAATATAATTGAACAAACGGTATTAACTTCATCTCAATGGAGATTTAAAAATCTGATATTCAAATTATGAGTTTATCTTTAACAAGCAAAAAATAAGTTTCAGGCAGCCCTTTTGGGACTAGCTTACCTTAAAGAAAAAGGGCAGAAATAAAAGAAAAGAAAGTGAAGAAAGAAAAGAAAGGTCGGAAAAATACTCTAATTAAAGTTTATCATTTCTTTCTGTTTTTATCTTACAGAACGAAAATTGTAAAACATTTAATTCTTGAATCAATTAAAGCTCTCAAGACGTCTGGAGATCAATATTAAGTAGATTAAATTTTAAAGTAATAAACTAATTTCATATCTACAGCACAAATTAAAATCAACCATTAATATTATGTCTGTTAGAAAAGAATAGAGATATTTAAGTAAATTTTGCTTACGGAATCTTAAAAAAAAAATGCGATGGTAAAAAATGTAGAATATATTTTTGAACTTGTGTTATTTAAGTATTTTTTTAAATAATAATTGCATTGTCAAAAAGATTTTCAGGATCATATGTTAATGTGTAATTATTTTTAAAACAAAAAAAATGTTTAGCCTTTTTTTTCTAATTGTGTCATTCACAGGAATTATAACTGGATATACCCAGAATGTGTAAAAACACAAAATGTTTAAGCTTCTAATCAAAAATGAGAAGCGTCACCTATCACAATTGAGTGCGCTTTTATCGTCCCAATACACAATCAATGTGAAGTTTTAAATTAAGAATTTGCATTTCATAAAAAAAAAGGATTTGTAAAGGGTGCTAGTAAATAATTTATCCAATTTTTTAAGTATATTTTTAATTGCCTGAAATAAATCTACTAACCGTAACCATTTTTTTTTTTGACATTTTTTTCCCGTTTTGCAATATTTTAACAGATACATGTTAGTACTTTACCATTTTGTCATTTATCATTTCATCAAATTAATTAACATTAATATGTTAAAAGGATTATTCATTTGGTTTTTGATGGTATGTAATAAATTCCACAAAATTATTGAACGAATGCAAAAGTTATTCCACTAAATGATTTTTAAAAGGCAATTAGTCACAATTTAAACAGGTGCAGATAGAAAATTTGAGGAGCACAAAGGAAAACAATGAGAAATCCATTTAAATAAATAACCTAAATAAAAAAGCATATAAGTAAAAATATAGTTGAATAAAAGTTCTAATAAATAAAAAAGGCAACTAAAATCAGTAATAAAAGAATTCGAAAAATTAAGAATAATTAAATCTGTGAAAACAAATGCGTGAATTCTAAATGATTGTTAAAAATGTCTTCATAATATTTTAAGTTAGGAATCAAAATATCAGAGTATATTAGCGTTTTAGTAGAATTTATAACTTTGACCAAATTGGAAATGTTTCATTTGAAAGATTTTTTCTAATAAGTATCGTCACCACAATTAAATTTAAATGTTAAAAGATATTTTAACACTTATATGGAATATTCTCAGTATCCCAAAATGTATATATCATAAGTTATTTTATATCAGAAATTATTTTGAATGACTAAATACTATTATGAACAATTTAATATGTCATAATATTTTAACAGAAGTATTAAATAAATAAAACACACTTAAATTTCCAGTGTCTTCAGTGAATAATCAAAAGACTTTAATATCACATGTTTTTATTAGTTCCTTAAAATTAGAATAATTTTACATGCGAAGATGAAACGGAAACCTGTTAATAATATTCTATATTATAAAACCCATTTTTTCCGCTCAAGGTTCTGACTTTTAAAAGATTTAAGATTACTATGAAAAATTTAAAATTAAATTCCATCATTGTGAAGAAAATATTTCAACATTTACAAATAAAAAAATTTGAAGAAAATGTATGAAAATAACTTCCTAATCAGTAGTTAAAATATCTGAAATAATTCAAGAAAACTAAAAATACTTAAGACTAAATTTCATTCGATTTGAAATAAATAAGGAATAGAATTATCAACTCAAAATTCTGCAAAAATATTTCATTCTCTTTTATTCAATAAAAACGAGTCACACTACAACATATCTCAGCACTCCATACTTCAGAGCACATTAGAGATACAAAAATGATGAATGTAAAAACGGACTGGGTGGATCTGGAAGTATGATACGAAACGCGTATCTGGTGAAGATGAGAAGATCTATAGCCGTGATATGGAAATGAGGCACCTGATGACAAGGAACTGATAAGTTATGAGATGTTTCTATCTCGACTTATTTGATTAGAGAATATGCCAATTCAGAAAACTTTCCGAAGCTGTAAACAGACAATGGTCAAACAATATTATACGAAGATATAAATAAATCATTCATAAATATGTACCTTCATCTCATTAATGTATACCTTACTCATTTATTCATTTATAAGTATGTCCATCAAAATCAACTGTTATAAAGATTGAAGAAGTCAAGTTACATTATAGATTTTAGTAATTTAAAATTCTCTGATTTTAATAGTTAGTATAATTGAATTTAACGATTCATTGAGGTGGAATATCTATTTCATTTTGACATTACTGTTTCTTAATTACTATTAGGCAGAAAAATTACTTTTTCTTGCGTATTAAATAATGATAAAACCCATAAAACCATCCTTTTCCTTGCGCATTAAGTAATTTAATTTTTTTCAATTTACTTTCTTTTATAAAAAAAAAATACTTTACAAATATACAATATGTGAAATATATATATAAATGTAAATGAAATTCCTTTTATTTCTTAAGTTATCAGTGTTAATCGAATTTGAAAAATATTCTTTAAATTCCTATAATGTTTAATGTATTTAAAAGTCCTTCAAATTTTTTGTTTGTTCTGTGTTGATAAAACCAAAAAATTGAGTTACCTGGTTACGAACATTTGCAATTTTAAAATTTTTAATAGTTTTGATGATAACATATTGGTTAATGAGAGTGTGTAAAATATTCAGCTTTTGTTGATATATAAAGAAAGTATTGATTAAGCATGTCTTTGAATTTTAATTTTCAAATAAACGCTGATTCGAAAATAAACTGTCAGAACTTCTCTTACGTATTGTTTTAAATTAAAGGCAATATTTCTGCAAAAATTTTATCACTTTTTTTATTACATATTTATTGAGAAGAGTCTTATGTTCATTTTTTTCTTTTTCATCAAGGAACTGTGCTAGAATAAAAACCATGTAATACAGTAATGTTACTAAAAACACTATCAGCAAGATTTCAGACACAAAAATTTAAATTTTAAATGATTAGTTATATTTATCGATCTGTAGCAATTAGCGTCATAATATATGCAATTTTAAAAATTCTCTGAAATGAGAAGTTCACACAGGTTTTAGTAGCATCACCTTTGAAGATTTATAAAAATAAATAAATTTAAAATGCTTCGAAGAGTAGTATAAAACATATGACCTTATTGTTTAAAAAAGTACCTTAAACAGAAAAAAATCGATAAACTTTTTTAAGTTATTGAAGCGAAATGTCTAAACTCAGGAGTTTAAAATTAGGAAAGCATAATTATAACTACAATTTACAGAGTAATTAATGTTTGATAATTGCATTAGTAATTTAATCACTTAATAATTACAATTGCTATTTCAAAACTAATGTGACAGTTCCATTATTTAATATTTACGATTTTTATAGGTAAAAATCACAATTACACATAACAATTACAGTTTATTCTGTAATATATAATTATAATTACATCAAAAGCTAGCGGGTTCAAAAATAACATATACTTTAAAAATTGTTGTCATGGCCTGAAAGTCAGTTTGTTTAAAACACTTAATAAGAAAAATAATGTGTTGTGTTAATTTGTTAATTTTAATAAAAGGATTTTCCTTTGAATATATAATGTAAAAATGATGCATGTAAAAGTAATTCGCATATGTAACCTTGTTTCGTAATTATTCTCACAAGCTTAGGATGAAAAAGGAATAAAAAGTCTTAGATATCTTCTAAATAATTTGATTTCTTATGAATATATTATCAAAATGATACTTCATAAACACGTTTAATTGCCAATAATTTAATTACTTAATGCCATTCAGCTTTCAAATTTTTTTTTCTCTTAAAATACCCTTGTATATTATGTCATCTGCCTTTCGAACGTTTTTGTAAATTTCTAAAATAACTTAATCAAAAAACTTAGAGCAGAGTTGAGATTATTTGTAATTTATGGAGCATTATTTTTATTACTCTTTATTTTATGCACTGCTCAGATGATAATGGAGTGGAAATTGAATGTAAAAAATAAAGAATTTGTGTCAGCAAAAAAAATTAGCTTCGATACAAAAAATAGTAACAATGGACTCAGAACTCTTCTTATTTTATTCTCTTGTAAGAAGAGAGACATAACATAAATTTCCCATGAGTTATTATGTTTTTAAAAGTTCTTTATAAAACACTGTTCTGATTTTTTGTACTCCTAAGAGAATGAGTCAATAAAAATGTTCTTTTCTTTGGGGCTTCTTTTCCTTAAAAAGTTACAAAATACATGCGAAAGATGCATGTTTGTTAAAAGATCTATGTATATCTATTGGTATTTGCTACACTTGTCGGCCAGAATAAAGTTCATAGGGAATGTGAATATTTTAGAATATTTCATTTTCTTTTATCGGGGGAATTTTAAATTATTCAGTATTTGTGCGCATTTTTGTGAATTTATATAAATTTTTTTTAAAAATAAATCCATAGATATTTTACTCTATTTCAATTGAGTTTTCTTAAAAAAAGTATTTTTCCACCTTTTATTGTTTCTTATACAGTCTTATATAATTTAGAGTAATGTCGTTTAATTTATTAATTAAATTATCTTTCTGACCATAGGCGACAAAAGTTGATATGTTCTTCAGTTCGATTTTCTATGTATGGCACAAAATTAAATATAAGTATAATAAATATTGTTATACACTCCCTGTCATAAACATATGCACACCATGAAGTAAAAGTAGGATTGTTACAAAACGTAGTATGAAAGTACGTGTCAGGCAAATATGTAAATGATTATAAATGCAGCGCGATTGCGCATTCCACAATGCCACTTGTGGGCTTTGAACTTCATTCTCCTTGGATTATAAAACAGCTAAGCAGAGCTTGTTTGGTGCATTTAATATTTTGCAGAGGAACGCTTTTTAATTAAAGAGGCCATTATGTCGCCAACGCAGACAATATTAGCAGCTGTCAGAGTTCGAGAGGGGGAAAATCATAGGGATGATGGAAACTGAGTTGTGAGCTCTACGAGTAGCTTGCCACCTAAGTTGTTCTGACTTTACTGTGAGGAGGTGTCGGGATCAGTGAACAAGAGAGAAGTCTGTTACACGCAGTGACCAGGCTCAGGAAACCCACGATACACCAATAGTCGAGAAGTCACATCATACGACACACACTCATAGTGTCAACTATCTTACTGTAAACTGTTCATACATAGGCATCATCTTCAACACGGGCCGGTGTATCAGTCCGTACCTTCGCAAAGGCCCTTGGCTGAAGGACGATTGTTATTGCGGTGCTCATTACGTGTACTGCCATTGGCACCAACTCACCATAGCCTCCATTTGGAGTGGTGTCGTGCTCGAAGGGATTGGACTGCAATCAAATGGAATTAGGTCGTCTTTAGTGATGAATCCAGGTTCAATTTGGACAGTAATGACAATCGTGGAGGCTCCATGGTGAACGTCTCAATCCTTCTTTCGCTGTACAGAGGCACAACTCTCTCACAACTGGTGTGGTTGTATGGGTTGCCATGGCATACGATATACTGTCACCCCTAATATTGATTCATAGCTTCATGACAGACCAGAGATATGTTCGTGACATTCTTCAGCCACATGTGTGGCCACTCATGGCAGGGCTCCCAGGAGCCATTTTCTAACAGAACAGTACTCTCCCACACACAGCATGGGTTTTACAGGATTACCCCCGTTACATTTCCACCCTTCCCTAGCCTACTGGATCCCCAGATTTGTCACGATCGAACATATCTGGGATCACTTAGGATGGCAAGCTGGACGACCTACGAGTTGGTCGCGTTTACAGCAACTGTGGAACGAGATATCATACGGGACTTGAATACCTCAATGCCTGATCGTATCACATCATACATTCATGTTAGAGTTGGCCCAACAGAGAGTTTAAACTTCCCAATATTTATATTTTTTCCAACAATAAATGATCATTTTGCTTATATTTCGTAATCAATTACTTCAACATTGCACTTACCTATGTAAAATTTCGTTTTATTCTGGCAACTCTTTCTTGGTACACAAGTTTTTTTGGCAATGAGTGTATAAACAGTTAAGAATGTTTGATTAAATATGGAAATTATTACAAACATAAGAAATATATTGAAGCAAATTTATTTTTGAGAATTTGATTCGAAATTATATATGAGGAAAAATATTGTGACAATGAGAAAGACATATTATCTAGAGCATAAGACAAGTTAATTTTTCCAGTATTAATAAATTAAAGTATTTTGATAAAGGTGAATAATTACATTCAGGCCATGAACAATGCTATTAAAAATAAATGGTTATATTTTGTTGATCTTTAATCATGTTAGGAATGAGAAAATCCAAAGGCATTGTTTTCTAGCTTCGTTGCACTTAAAACAATTTCTTACTTAATTGTGTTTTGTTAGATAATTTTTAAACAAAAAATAATTTTATTTAAAAGCTCCTGCTTTCACTTTTCTTTTTTAAAAGATTTTTTGCAAAAACCCACACATGCGTCTTTTCCCTGATTTGAATGCAAAATCTTATCTTCGTCTCTTGATAACTATGTTTAACCTTTAATACGTTTTTGAAGCCACTGATCCTCGATGAAAACAAATATTCGATAATCTTAGGGAATTAATATGTTACCATACAATCTAATTTCGAAGTATTTCAACTTAAATAAGATTTTTTTAAAAATTCTTACGAGTTAAAATGCTTATCAAGAGTTGTACTAGTATATTTGTTTTACAAACATTCCTACGAATCTGTTCCCGGCAAGTTTCAAATTTAATTCAATTAAGAGATCAAATATTTCTGTGCACCATGATAAGATAGCCTCCTGTAATGAGCTCCTACAAACTTCTATTTTGAATTAATGTTTGATAACTTTGAAGTGCCGTTAAATTTATATGCACGTATTAGTTTGTGAGCTCCATGACCACGTTTGACTTCATCAAAGTCACAGTACGCAATCTTCCGGTTACTAAATCTTGACCCTGTCTATCAAACTGTCGCTAAGAACCAGTTTCCATTTATAGTTAAATAATTAACGCATCTGATGTCAATTCTAACTATTTATTAGGGTTTTTATTAGTAATTATTTTTGTTTTCAATTATTTGCTTCTCTATTAAAATGTTCCTATTTTTCTATTGACTTGTTATTAGAGGAAGCAACGAATCCAATTAAAACAGTACAGGTAAAGCACACAGTTATTTTCTTCTAATTATCCTTCTCTCTTTATATATCGATATTAAATTTAAAGTAATACATATCAGAAATTGGAAAAAAAATATTTTGACTAATGGAGTAAATTGCAAAATTTGTTACATGAATTGAAGAGAATTGAAAACTTATCTGTCTGTTTTTTTGTTTACTATTTATATGTAAGAAAGTTTTCTAGATTCGTTTTCCTTCGCATTCCGCAAAAGAATTCCCGCTAAAATTTAAGCTGTTTTAAAGGAAGATAATGAATTTTTAACTGTAGTTTATTTAAGCAATTCAATTAGAGATGAAAAATAAATATGAATTTTGCTTTTTTATTATATGTATGAATGGATTGGTTAGGGCATGGGAAAAATTGATCTTAAAATTTTTAAATTCTTTATAATTACTATATTTTATAACATAGCATAACACACTGAGTATAAAAAAAAAGACAAGAGAGAATTACTTTTTTCCTGAAGATCCTTACTTATGGCTGAAATTGCTTTCCAATTCTATGAATAAGTATTTGATCGATGTAAAATCAAGAATGTTTTTACTTATAAAATTTAAGTCCGGGGTACTCCACTTTTTCAATTTTTTGGGCCATATTAGATAAAAACGATTTGTTTTGGACAATATTTGAAAAAAAAAATAAATCTTTTGGTTATATATAAAATGCACAAACAATAGATAAAAATGAAAAAAGCGTAGAATGTCCAATAAACTTATTAAAATAATTTTCATAATTTTTTCTATGAATGTAAAAAAAAACCTGCAATATGAAATTCATCTGGATGTTGAATTTGAAACATTAATGCTTCGATATTTGATCTAACTGTATAGAAATTCTAAGGTGCTCATTAGATATATTTGTCCTAGATTCTACTTTAAAAATAGCTACTTACATAGGCAAGTGTACCGAAAAAGCAATAGATGAATAATATATGTTTTTAGAGTGAAGGATGCTTTTCTCTAAGAATGTATATGTTATAAAAATATCTATTCCATTTGATATATATATAACATATATATATATATATATATATATATATATATATATATATATATATATATATATATATATATATATATATATATATATATATTATATATATATGGTATAGCATATGTTTATATTGACTGAAATATTCGAATCGAAACTAAAATAAATGAACAATATTTTTTTTAGAAATCTTGAAATATACTCTCTAAATTTTATATCAAATCGGAAATCAAGGCTGCATATTTTAACAACTATTTGCAAGACCTTGTTTACCAACGTCTTCAAATGCATAAAATTGCTTATTTTAATTTGAAGTAGTCATAGCTTCAGTTTCATTTTGAAAGTTGTCATATTTGAAGTATTACATGTATCAATTCATTTTCACCAAGATTCTACTCGAATACGTCTCTCGTTTAAACTTAGCAGTCGAGTTCATTAAAAATACTGACTCTGTCATACCAGTTCTCATCTCTATATTCAGGTGCAAATCTTGTTTCTGAATTCATTTCGCAGATCAATATTTTCAAAATTCTACCTCGACATAAAATCATCTTATTTCAAATACGTATAAAGAAGTATTATCAATAGCTATTATGGTTGATTCACCAAATCCTGGTTCAAATCACCAATCCAAATATGGTTGACACATACAATGTTTGTGCAATTTTTCTATCTCAGCTTGTAGTTGTACATTAAAATTCTAACTATAGTGACCATTGCATTTAAAGAGACATCTATTGAGAGGTATCTCACTGTTTATTGTGTCTAAAAATGTCACTCGTATGAATAACTATTTTGAACAAATAAGTGAACAGCGAATTTATTGCATCCTTATAGAAATAAGAAAACAGATTGTTTGAAGATATGGATATCACAAATCTCAAGAGGGAGTCAAATTAAAACTTTCTTAACTTATTGATAAGTAGCATAGTAAAATTATATTCATATTATCAATAATGGTACTTTTAGCCTCAAAATTGGAAATTTTATAAGTTCACTTTTTGTCTTGTTGCTGTAGTACACTTTTAGTCGTCATGGGTCACATATGGTTTGAAGGCCAATAGTTAAATCAGGTCGATTTAAAAACTATATATTAAGTTTTTTTAGTATAAATATTTCGAATAATTAAACTAGTTTTTTTTAATTAATTTTTAAAAATTTAACGTTTTGAAACTTATTTAGTAATTATTTAACTTGTTTAGTAATTTTTAGAGTGTTAAAATTATATCTTTAAGGATTTAAATGCCCTTTTATGTCATTATTTCATAAAAATCTTATTTTCAATTAAAAAAAAAATTATGTGTTATTTTTCTCTTCAAAGACCATAAATTTCGTGTTTGTCTTTTATTTAAGCAATAAGCTGTGAGTTTTTGGAAATTTATTTTTTTTATTAGCACAGTGGTTAAGAAACTATGATCAAAAACTTTTCCTGCTTATAAATATGTTTCTCAAGAACATTTTTGGAAAATTTCGTGTTTCCAACACGAATTTTTCCTTGTCTTTAAAGTATTAATTTAGCCTTTTTTTTTTCTTCATGCCACTGAAAAAAAATGTAGTGTAATTCCGTTTATACGCTAATATAAGTATATATCTGTTCCCCGCATCCACAAACCATTTTCTTAATTTAATTTATGGAACTATAAGCTAGGACGAATGTATCACACTATAGTCATCCACACGCGCTTAGAAATTCATGGCGGTATGTGACTAAATTCGTAATTGCTCAGTTTGCCTTCTGCATCAAGCCTTACATGCACACGTCCAACCAGCCATTAATATGAAGCTGATGAGCTGCCCAATACGTGATCCAGAGGGCAACGCATTCCGTGTCCTGAGAAACAACGGAGGCCCATTAGTTACTTCAACTTCATCGCACATTCGGGATTCATTATACATTAGTGCTCAGAGGCAAAGGATGCATGAGGGTTCGTGTTCATTCAAAAGAGGCATGTACGTACGTCTCGAAGATAAGTAGTAGGAGTACGGAAAGGTTAAATGATAGTTTCAGATGTTAGAGGTGAAGAAATGCTGACTTGGTTCACTCAAATGATGATTTTGCTTCTAATTTGAATGTATTAATTATTTTTATGCCAAACTTCGCATCATTTTAATAAATCAAATTGAAAACGGAAATTTTTTTCCATATTTTGTCTAATGTAATGTAGTAATGTCAAATGTTAATAAAATGTTGAAAGCCCTGAATTGTATTAAATATGTTATCCAGCATATATGAATATATGCTGGATTGAAAACTCTAAATTGTATTGTTCTAAAATATTTTTTCGAACACTTGCAAAATCTGCTGTTACTTAGTCTCCCTTTTTGAACCTCTAAAGTGTAACACTTGCTATTTTTTAGAATATAAAATGGAACTGATAATAAAATAATCGATTTCTGTTCCATCTAAACATGTGTACGTATTAGCTATGACTGGATATACCATATGAGAACATGAGATGAGCATTCTAACAAGAGTGCATTCTTACATCAGATACTTTCCCTTTCGTGCATGTATTGAATAAAATATCAAAATTCCAGCTTTTCTCTTTTTATTCGATTTTTTTTTATAAATGTTAGATATTATGATCTGTTTATTTTGCTACATTTTGTTTCCGTTGATAAACTCCGTAATGTTAAACAGTCATTTTTATTGAAAAAAAAAAGCTTACATCTTTAGAAAGCAACGTTTTTATGCTTTTAGGTAGTAATATAATTTCTTAGAAGGATTTCTCTTCAGCAAATTTCAATGTTTTCAAAAAGCAGAACGAGCTGCATATTAACATCTAATTCATAGAATTTTATCATTTATGTAAATTATTGCATTTTTCATTTAATGATAATGAATCAAAATGAAAGTCAAGATGCTTTAATAGCTTTTAAGTATTTAGTATATTTATATAAACTTTGTATGAAGAAATTATGTGACATGCTCTAAAAAGAATGCGAGCAATTTCAAATTTCGTTCTCTAAGATTTCGAAAATTAATTAATAATGAATGTTAAATATAATACATTTTTAAGGTTAAATAGCAGTGCAAAAATATTTTAATTAAATTAGATCTTGTTCAGAGGAAATTTTACTTTATAAAACGCCATAAAATAGGGATAAAAATTAGTTTAGGTATTTTCGTACAAATATTAAGTTATATTTTGATCGTTTCTCCATATATCAATTGACTTGGTTTTATTTTAAACTTAAAATTAATTTAAACATTATGAGATAAAAATAAGTTTTGAAGTTTAAGTATTGTATAACAATTAGAAATATAACTTTGAAACTTCATGTAAATCAACAGGTAACCTTATAATTTGTTCAGAGATGGGACTCATAAAATTCAGAAAACATTCAAGTAAAAAATATACCTGTTATAATCAATAATCAATACATTTGACTCTTCTGAGGAAAAACTATTTTCCTGGTTTATTCAATATCTAAAATTACTTATAAAGTTATCTGAAACAACCCACACAGGCAAATGTACAATATTTATAGTCCACATATGCACGGCTTAAATTCAATAAAGATGATATTAACTTTGTGTCGCCCTACAGTAACGTTATTAATGTGCAACACAGCTGGGTAACGACAATGGCGTCATTTATCCAAACGAACGGCGACTTTCGCTCTTTGTTTTGCTTTGTTTCTAGTCGAGAAGTTACTTCTCCTTTCTGACCTGCAATGCATGAATCAATAGATAGCCGGAATAAATTGAAAGAAGCATTTGCGCTTAAATTACTCTTGCTCTTCGAAATTGTTTGTGAGCGATTTTGCTTATGTGTCGGCATTGTGATATTTACATTGTTAATCAGTTTTGTTAAATGGAGTATAACTTTGATTACGGATAGGTAAATTCCTTTAGACTAACTTCTTTTGTTCTTTCATCGGTTTTTGGAGATCTATACGCAATTACTTTTTTTTTTTTTTTTTTTTTTGAAAATTCGAAATGAATGCTTGAAAGAAGAGGGATGTCATGTAAGATATTCATGTTTATTATTATTATTTAAAAACCTTCTTATACTTACATGCCACTTAAAACAGCATGATTTTTAAATTTATTTCTAAAATATTATCAGGTGGGAAAAGCAACATAAAACACTGAGAAATTTACTAGTTTGGGCTGATTTTCGTTGATAACACAATATCACATTTGAGTTACTGGTTTAATTCGAAGTGAATTCCAAAAAAATTGCTTAAAAATTATTCAAATGGTTAATTTCAAGTTTTAAAGGAAATCTCTCCTTTTTAATAGTAGTTAGTTTGTATTTATGTAGTTCAATGAAAACAAAAGTCCCAATGCTATCCATACTAGTACACAACTGTGCGTCTATTTAGTGTCTTAAGAAAACTTATTAAAAATACAAAGCCTCCTTTTTTTCTTTGCTATTGGGAGCTTAAATTTCAGTTTCAAAAATGCTTCAATGACAGTTTAGGCTAAATTAAAATGCAGTTTTTATTAAGTAATTGTGTGATGTTTCTAAACCACCATTTATCAAATCTTCACAAGCCCCCCTCATAATAAAGTTTCAAAATTTTCCTTATTTTTTCTCAAATTAAAACACAAAAACTTAAAACAAATTTTTCAATTAATAAGAAAAATTATAAATACACATGTAATTATATAACTCATCACAACTGCTGTAAGTTTAATTAGCATTTTTATGACTCAATTGTTTCTTCTTCTGTCTTCTTTAGTTATTATGCTTTTAATTCAAGCTCATACATTTCAAGAAATAAAAAAAAATTATATATTCTTCTGAAAATTACAAAAAATGAAAGAAGGAAAAGAAAATCTCCCTTTCTCTCTCATCATCTCTTTCTTTTCCTTTAATATCTGAAAGAAAAGAAGTATTTCTGAAGGAAAAAAATTTATAATAACAATTGTATGTAATAATAATAAAAGCATATATAACCGTAATGAAAATGACACAAATTTCCGCAATAGTAGTTTCTTATACATAATTTTAGAAAACTAGTCAAAAGAATCCTAACTGCTAAAAATATAACAGAATGCTATGCAAAATGAATTTTATGAAAAAAGAAAAATAGTAAAAAATGAGTAATTTCACAACCAATCTGAAGTTTGAAAAAATCAAAACATATTTTCAAAACTTTTTTCACATTTTACTTGTAAATAAATACAACACGTATTAGAAATATTTACTTAGTCAATAAGAGTTTGATAATCAAAAATGGGGACGCGAAATGAATAAAATATCAGGAGAATTGTACCAAGACATAAATGTTTCATGTCTCAAATAATTTTGAAAATTTTCAATATTGTCCGTAATTAACTATCAAAATATTTCAGTTGTTTCAGTAATTATTTATAATCTCTGAATTTCTTAGTTAAAAGTATTCATTATTAATATAAAAATTTGTCAAGATATTGTGTCTTTGTCAAGATATTGTGTATTATAACATATGGAGGGATGAAATATGTTATTGAAACGCCACATGGATGAATATACTGATCTCTAGTGCAATTTATATCCTGAAAACACTTATAATGACTACTACCTTAAAAATGCACCCTCACCCTTTTAAAAATTGGAAAATGTGTCCAAAAAAAACATAACTTTTCCGAAATAAATAAAAGCAAAAATTTGATCTATTTAAACAAGGTATTTTGAAACCTCAGTCTTAAGAGCGTATTTTATTATTATTTCTTATAGTAAGCATCTAAGAGTTGTAAAAAATCATTTTTTACAGTGGTGCTCGCCCACAAAACTGGGGTTGGTCATATCACTTTCTTATTAGTGTTCTTCAGATTGACTGACCATTGATCGCGAATGATAACTACATTATATTCAATTATTTGAAGTAAGTAGTTTAAGTTCTATGTTGTGGATAGAATCTAAAGCTTATATTTTGATTCACGGGACAGTTTTTGCTCTAACTGTTGACATTTTTTTTTCGAAAAGACAGTGTTGGAAATTAACAGTCAAAGTTAAACAAAAATATCGAGACATTTATGGACAAAAATGGAAAAGGTTTTATTTATATCAAGAAACATTTTATAAATATGAACAATGCTAACGTAAAAGAGAGAATATTCATTGGTTCACAGATTAGAAACACAATTTCAAGGAAAGAATTAAATATTCTAGAAATGCCTGAATGGAAGGCATTTGCTCCAGTTGTTAACGATTTTCTGGACAATACAAAAGGTGAAAACTATTAACAATTTGTAAACGGACTCCAAAACGTTTTCGAGAAGCTAAAATGTTGGATGTCACTCAAAATATACTACATGGCTTCCCATTTGAGACTTTCCCCGAAACCGTAAGATTTCAAAATGTGGAACAAGGGGAAAGATTTTACCAGGATGTTGAAGCAATGGTAGAAAATACCATGGGAGAGATGGGATCCCAATATGATGAGCGATTTTGATTGATTTCTACTCAGAGAGGATGAAACATAATATATTAAAGAAAGTTAAAGCGTTGTATGAAGAAATGTCTTCAAACATTCTTTGTTGTGCTTTTATTTGTCAAAGGTGAATAATTTATTAGCATTTTCATTTTTTTGAATCAAGGCTTTATCAAATTCCAGAAGTACACACAAGTCTATAAATTACATACAAACAAATACTTTTTTCTTATGAGAAAAATCGAATTACAGATAATGTTCGTTACATTTTATTACATTTTGCAAATGAATTTTGATTGAATCTCACAGCATTCTATGAAAACATTTCACTTTAAAACATATTTCGTTTAATTTCTTTATTTTCCTTTTTTTTTTATCGGAAACACAAGGTACTATTGTTGACTCGATATTGGTCTCGCTTCAGAAGAGATAGCGGATGTTATGCATTTTAATAGCCATTTTCGACTGCAGCACAGTCAAATTAGAAGAAATGGGAAAATAACCCTTGTGCCAGAAAAGAAAAATTAAATTTGTCGTCTAGTATTTTTAATATTAGTTCTTCAAATAATTATTTTAAAATAATTTTAATGTTCCTTATTAATGCAAAGCTTTACACTAAAAAAAAGAAATAATATGAAATAATTTTTGGAATTTTAAAGGCAAAAACCTCAAATAAAATATCTGAATTTTCATAGCCTCTTAATTATGTTGAATAAACATTATTTTATAATTTTATACATTTACGTAAAAAGTATACATTATTCCACACAAACATTTAATTGTAAATAAGAGGCAACAATAAACATTTGGCGGAGTCAAAATGTTGCTATTGTGATTAGGCCGCCATCTGCTTTTCAATTACGCTTCTGCTTCTCAACTCACAGAGGTCTTAACAAGCTTTCTTAAGCGATTCCATTATAAAAGCTATTTACTTGATATGCATATTAAGTTAACTCTCTGTATTTAATATTTTCATTTTGATGAATACAGTTTCTAATAAGAAAAATCCATATACAGTTCTGAGAAACTCGACATTATAGTTTAAAATTATAAAAATCAATTATGTAAATAAAAACATAAAGTGTTCCACGTTCTCTTTTTATGGCTACTTTTTTCTTTTTATCAACTCCTATTATTTTCCATGGAGAAATAAAATCAATACGAAATGAAACTAAAAAAATTATTATTAGAAAAATGCCTCTGAATTAACCAACTTATTCTTCAACTATATTATACTAAACCTTATTGAATTCCCTCGTAAGCAAGTTATTGACATCAGTATGCAGTAAATAGCAGATCTGAGTTTTAATGGTAGTATAACTTAATTAACTTTAAATAAAAAAAAATTCAAATATGGGGCGAATAAATATTTCATTTAAAAAAATATTTATTTTGAATTCTAAAAAACATGTCTTTTAAATTCTAAAAAAAAAAAACATAATTTGAATTAAGGATGTCTCTTTTTATAAAATCAAAAACATTAAATAAAAACATCTCCTAATTCATAGAATTTTATTATGTTTTGCAGAAATTTTTTCGGGGGAATTGCAATTTATTCACATTATAATATAAACTGTTACTATTTCTATAAAATGTTACATAATGAGTTTAATATCAAACGGAACTGTTTTTTCTTTATGTTTGGTATTTAGCAGCATTGTAATTATAATACGAACTAACTGATTAAGTTAATAAGTTTAATAAATAAGTTTATTAAGAAAGTATTATAAATTCTTTCGATCTAAGATCTATTGTTAAGGTTCTCCTTTCTTGATTTTAAATAAAACTTAGAATGCTTTTTAGGTTAGAATAAGATATTAATAAAAAAAAAAAACTTTATATTCAAATGTTCACGATAAATCCTTACCTCGTTAATATATAGAAAGAATCCTATTTTAATACATAACTCATTTCTGCTTGAATAAGCTTTTTATATGTACACTGAATACCTCACGTTTTCATTTCTCATTTTTTAATGCCAAATAGATTTTAACTTTATATACATAAACAAAAACTACGGGATTTCAAGATGATTTTAAATCTTGAGGATACGTAACTTATGAAATAGAGATGTCTGGAATAACGTATTATTAGAATTAGTACATATACTTAAATTGAAAAATAAATACAGGGCTTTAGCTATAATCTTTAATATTGGGTAAAGAGTGGCTTAACAATTTAAGAAGTAAAAAGTTATATTGTATTGAAACGTATTTTATGAATAAATGTCTTATTCTGTAATATGCTCTATTGTTAAATAACAGCATTTATTTTAAAATTGATTGCATTTATTTTTGTGCCTTAGAGGTAGAATACATTATCAAATTTTCCAAACATTTTTTTTTTTTTTTTTTTTTTTTTTTTTTGGGGGGGGGGGGTAGGGAGTTTCAAAGATTTCTATATTTTTTTAGAAACTTCAGCTGAAATATTTGGTATTCATTTGTATTCAGTTGCCATAGTAATTTAATTTGAATTCTATATCTTTCAAACAGCAAACCAAAAGAAAGTAACATTAAATTCGTATAACTTGAAAAGAATATTTTGCAGCAATATCTTTAATGCTCTATTCTATCAAACATTTTCATTGATCAAACTAATTGCTTGTTTATTTTCTATTACGATAGCTTCTTCAGTTAGTGCAATGGGAATAAATGTACCTGAGTCGTGTATTATGAATAAAAAAAATTATGTTTGTTATGTACAGTTATGAATGGTATTACTAGGTATCCTTAATTGTTATATATCAGAGAAAATAATCACTTCCTTTCCTACACCTCGAATAAATTATAATCCTTGCTGAAGATGATAATGACACTTAGTTCTTGCAGATTGTTTGATTGCTGAAGATTGTACGACCATGTTATTATAGAAAGAAATTAATTATATGTAAAGGCCTTTTAGGAGGCCGAATTCTTGAAATATTTTTTGTTTCCTATTTAAAAATAATGAAGCTAGGAAACTAATATTTGACTCATTTTGGAGAAATATAAACATGCATTATATATTATATTGAAAATCCTTTGAAAACATTACTGAATATAACAGGAGAGAGAGAGATTCTGAATTTCTGAATATTTAATTTTTGTATTATTTTAAATGTAAATTTTATCTGATTAATTATGCTTTAAAATAAAATAAAAGGAATACATTTATTGTATTAATTTCTATTGTGTGATATTTAAACATCCTAACATTTAACAAAACATTTTAGAATGAATGTAAAATAAATTATCTGTATGAAAATGATGGAAAAAATAAAAAAAAATAATAATGGGGTCAATAAGCAATTTTTTAAGACTTATGGAGACAACTATGAAAGATATGTGGCGCTTTCAGCTCATTAGAAACCAATTGTTATTCTCCGAGTTGTTTTAGATAACTTAATTTTTATGTATATTCGATCAGCAAAAGTGGTTAAAGAAACTGTCGGATACAGCACGTATATGAAGTATAAAAAAAAAAAAGATCGGGTCAGAAAAAATACATAAAATAAGGCAAATTAAAAGGGGTAAATGTTATTAGTGTACCAGATGTGTCTAACTGCTCTGAGAAACACATTATAAATGGAGATATAATTGGTTCTCTCGTTAAATCAACAATATTGCTATTTAAATTAAAATGAGCTGAGAGGATGACTTTGTTTCTTTTTCCAAGTAAAGAATTATTTTTGATTATATTCAGCAGTTTTGACCGAAATTTCCTTAATTGATATTTAGTTTATAGAAATTGCTAAACAGAACAAATCCAAAATGTATATATATATATATATATATTCTGTCTCCTCGCTTTGCTTTAAATAGTCAGATTTTATATATTATTTGTTTTTAATTTTTAAGTTTTAGGAGTTTAAATTTTTAGATTGTATGGTTTTTAAGTAAATTTTTGTTTGATTTTTGGATATTTATTTCATAATTTAGTTTCTGCTCTTATTTGTTTTTTTTTATTTTAAGTACTCTTAAATATATATACATATATATATATATATATAAGAATACTTATACACACACAGATATATTTAAGGGTACACAGATATATATATATCTGTGTGTGCGTGTAGAGAGAGAATCTGACCAAGTGGCTTAATTTGGTTAATTTAGTCACGTTGCTTTTAATTTTGATTGATTCTTTGAATGATAAAAATCACTGAGAATTGCATACTATATGATTAATAATTAGGCATTTGAGAGAGAGAGAGAGAGAGAGAGATGGTTATATTAATATAATTGACAGTTACTTGTAATTCATTAAGGATTTATGAATTATGATTTCGAAAATTTATTATTGAAGCGCTATAGAGAACCGTTCAGAAAAGTGCTAATCCCGAATCAATACTTTTAAATGACTTTTACGCAATTAAAATTCATGGAATGGATTTTGACCAGTAAAAACTAAAAGAAGAAAGGAAACTAAACAAAGAGAATGAGCCAGATATGATAATTTATTCTGTATCGAGAAAAAGAAACAGAGCCTTCAAATTTTTCTCTCTGAAATCTAGGTATGGAAAGCATCAGTATTTAACGAGCAGCTATATTGATCCATTCAATGGTTATAATTAGTGGTGTGTGTGTCATTTACTATACACATTCATTTTAATGCTGCACTTATCTAAATCCGCACACAATCAAACTACCATTAAATGTGCATATTCATCGCAAATAACTTAAAAATTGATTACAAACTCTGTACTTGATATATTTTAAACATTACTACTTAAAAGGAATTGATTAATTATATATATATATATATTACCTTTTTTAAAACATAAAATTGAAAATCACAAGTTTGATTATGAAAAACAAAATAATAAATTAGCTTATAATATTAATAAAAGTTCCATTCTTCCTGCATCATAATTATTGAATTATAGATATGGTTAAAATACATATTGTTCTTAAGTTTAAATTTACTAGTACAACTAGCAGGTAGAAGCGTGATGTATGTCTCTAATTTTTTCACCATCTTTAAATAGATTATTATGTTAAAAAAATTCTCATGTCAATAGACAAAGATCATTTTTCGCTTTATGAGTGTTTATATTATGTAAGTGGATATACTGTGGAAGGTAAAGAAGATGCCTTCTTTTTTCATAAAAGGACCATTTCCATATAGCTGGCGGGTTTAGTAATTAAAGGCAGAGAAGTGACCAATACATCTTTGGCTTGATTTCCAATTTACAAATGATAATCAATTTGAGTAATGGGGGTAGAAGCATATATTAATTTTCTGAATTTCAAATTTCAAATTTTATGTGTTGTGAAAATTCGAAAGTTAAGATATCATTTTAAGTTATGCTCTTATTATTTTCTATAAAAATATGATTTTAAGAAACGAAAAATGTCACTAATAGTCAGCTCTGGGCGCTCTGATGTGATAAATTAAATGAATTTTTTTGGTATTAATTCTGCATATATACCGAGTTAAATCAATATCCCAGAATTCTACTTAATCTTTATATATATGTATAATAAGATATTAAGTTAATAAATAAAACTTCAAAAATTGTTAATAATACTAAATATAGAAAAAATGCCTTCTCCATTATTATTATTATTAAACGGATTTTTCTGAGATTTGTCACTCAAAAAAAGTTTAATCTTAATTAAAATATCTTATATAGTTTTAAAATTCTATGGAAGTAAGACCTGCATTAGTCGCAGTACAAGCAATCACACTTATTGCACTTTCGTAAATTATTGCTAACTCTCGGCTAGAGAAATGAAAAAATAATAATGAAACATAATTTATAGAAAAATTCAGCATAATGTAAATTGCAACTAAGTAATTCACAAAATAACAAAATATTTGGAATCTAAAAAGAGACATAGTCGTCATACTCTTATTTGAATTTCCGTTGAAGTACGATGGTTGTTGACGATAATCTTCTTTATAAGGTAATGCAATGTCGATTTCTTCACTTTAACTGCATCCAAGAATATCGTTATGTACTAAACTATAATATACCATTTCCCTTTAGATATTTACATATTTTCTTAAGAAAGATTCATGAAGGAGTAGAATTGATAGATCAAAATTAAATCATTATTAGAAAATAAAGCAACTAAAAATGAGAACAAACATCGCAACATGTTTGTATTAAAAATGCTTTACATATATATATATATATATATATATATATATATATATATATATATATATATATATATATATATATATATATATTATCATGAAGTATTTTTCTTAATATTAGTATTTGATAGTCTTTTAAAGTTAATAAACCTTTATATCTAATACTCGCTAAACTATCCTACGTTGCTGAATATAATAAAAAAATTTGCGATTCAAATATAAATATCAAAAGCTGAAGTTTTCATTAAATCCTCAAAATCCCATTACCCCCAAAAAATAAATAAACAAAAATATGAAGCTTTAATGGTACATTACAAAAATTCACAGTAACCTCTTCAATATTATTATAAATAATTTATTATAAAAATCATTAAAACTTTTAAATTTATTATAATTGTTCAGATTATATAATGATTATAAATCATTAAATAAATGTTATAATAACAAAAAATATATCAACTAAATTAAAAGGGTATTTACACTTCTAAAATTTACTTCAAATAAAATAAATAAGAAATATTACATTTATTTGGTAATGAAAACATTGGTATTTACTTGTTACAGTGTTTATTGGAAACTAAGCAATTAAAATAACCTTGGTGAAATTGTCATCTGTATAGTCGTATGTATGAAGTATTGAATATGATTTATTTATCAATAATAATGTACGCATCATGTACGTATTTAATTATTAAAAATAATACGAACGAAAGATGAAACATGCCTTTTTTGCTTACTGAAGAACAGAGGTTTATATGAAACTATACAAAAATATATATTCAAACAATAAAATGAAAATAAATTTCAAACAATGAAGTGAAACTTTTATTTTACAAATTAAAATAGTTGTTAAATGCTACCTAATATAACATCACGCTGAAGTTTGGAAAAAGAATTAGATAACAATTCTTAAATAGATTTTTTTTTATTTTCCATTAATCCATAGTCGGTACAATACCTACAATAAAGCCATAAGCAAATTAAATTTAAATTTAATTTTTAAGAGTCTCAAGCAAATAGAGTAATTAATACAATACAGGAGATTCAAAACATAATTCCTTAATAAGGAAAAAGGAAAGAAATATTTGAAAACATAATAATTTAAAATTTGAAAGATAAGATAGTTCATTTCTTAGTAGACAGTATTAGTAACAGTTGTAGGAAATGAACGTATTTGTTTTTCTTACATTTGGAACTTCATCGTAAAACCTTGTCCGAATTCATGCAATGCTGCTACTTCATAAATAAGATCAAGTTAAAATGTAAGTTGAAATGTAATTTTAACATTGTTAATTTTTTTATATAAATATAGAACTCAATATTTTAATATGAAAGTCTATATATGAAAAAAAACCGTATTAATATGCAAATTACAAAGATAACAATTTATGTATATATGTTTAGAATTATAACCTTTTGTTTCCATTACATTCTTTTCCATAAAAAAGACATTATTTGTGTAAGTGTATGAACATAGTTATTAAAACTTTCTGTTATAAACTTACATCTCGAATATAATTAAGAATTCCTTCTAGATTATAAGTGTATTGATTCAAACAAAACTATGAATTTGCTTTATTAGATCAAATATGTAGTAAAAAGGAAAAAAATATTAGAAACTTTACAAATGTTCTATACAAAGTTTTGAAAAGAACAGATTTAACCACCTAAGGTGCGCTTTTTTTTATAATTATTATTAAATTACTCAATTAAATGTAAGAATTAAAAAAATATCGATAAATGGACATCAATAATTTTTTCCGATATTAAAATTAAAGGAAACAATAAATTATTAAATTGAATATATTTAAGCTAATTATAATTAAAATTAAAGCAAACGATAAGTTATTAGATTGAATATTATATCAGCTAACAAGAAAACTACTGGACGAAATGAATATCAACAGGAATTTCTACATTTTGATTCGCATTTTCAAACAACTTTTCATAAAATTTGAGAAACTTTGCAATAAGGGCTTAAATAACTATTGCAGTCTTTATGTATTTTAACTCCTCTGAGATTAGGCCAAAAAAATCCTTTTAAAGAAGAATTATATTTTCACATGCATTTCAAGTAATCTACCGAAATATTAGTGAAAATGTATAACATATTTACTTCTCAAACTTTCATTAAAAAGCGATATTAAGATTAAACTCTTAAAATAATGTGTCTCGGTAGTAAGAATAATAAGTTAAAAATTGGAAGTTAAATGCTGCAGAATAATAATTTTCATATATTATTGTGGATAAATTATCTAAAATACTATTAATTAATTACCTTTCATGTACACATTTCATTACTCCAAATTCATCTTCACTTATAGAATCACTCAAGGATTAAGAAATTCTGAAACAATAATCAAATAGCAGCAATGATTTTATTTTGTATGTTTCACAAATGCAAAAATACCTATTTATATAAATATGTGTGTATCAGCTTAGAAATATTAATTTCAGTTTAACGCTCAAATCAAAAATATTAAGCAATGCTAAATTTAAAATATTTATATAACTATGAAAATTTTTGTAATCCATTATTTTCTGAAATTCGATTTCTTAAATTTTATTTTATTCAATTTCAAATCCATAAACTTCAGAATTTATACAAAGGTACATAATTTGTATCATTTTTTTTAAAATTAGGTAATCATATAATTTTATTTATAAATTATAATTATTACAAGTTGTATTTATTCCAAGCAGCACGTGTTAAAACTTATTTCATAATACATCCATCAAGGTGAAAGGTACACATGCAATAATCTAAAATTACATTCTTTCTTTTTATTAGTACATTCACAGATATACTAATAAGGCACATGTAAGAAAGTAGAGAAATAAATGTTTTATCCCTGTTAAATTCAATTAACATTTTTCATGTTTCCATAATTCTTATTATACAATATATTTTCAATATTTCAAGTTTTATAAACATTAATAAATATCATCTGTAACGTCGCAGAGTTTATTGTATACTGAAATTAAAATATTTAATTCTCACTTAAGTGTTTTAAGGTTTGATTAGGTTTCTAACAATTGTTTTTGTATTTAGAAATGAAATTCATTATATAGTATAACTTTGTCACTTAAAATGAAATAAGTTATAAGCCAATATAAAATATATTTTGCAAATTATCTCACATTGCACATTATCGATACAATGTTGCCACATTAATCCAATTTGTATTAATGTAATTTATTATATCTCATTTTTATTCATTATCAGACTGATAAGTGCATTAAATTTGGTTACGCATGATACATGCTAATGAGTATTGATATAACAAATGTAGTCTATTATCAACAACGTAAACATTTTATAATATGTAAATATATTCTGTACACTCCATTCTGTAACAAATGATCCTCTACATAATTATGTATGTTTATGATGTGCATTATATAATCTCACCTTGCCCGATTTCTGTCTCTTAATGTAACATTTAGAAGTGAATTTATTACTGTATTTAATTCTGTACAAAAAAAATTTAATATGGTGATACTATATTGATTACTTTAAATATAGAATATAGTATAACATTTTGGTAATTTAAAGTTTTATGCCATTTTTGGAATACATTTAAAGAAATTCTAAAAGATCAATGTGCATATCTGGGGAAGGGGAGGAATTCAAAATATAAATATCTTATTTATCATCATGATTAAATCAAATTGATTTATGTACTTATAAAAGTATTATAGGAACCATATTTCAAACTGATAATGTAGGAATTAGTTTAAAAAAGTAATACCTAGCACTTATCTTTGCATAAATTCAAAGTATAATTAATATTGTAGAATGTTCAAGGCGTAAGAACAGGTGAGTGCCCAGGGGACTGAGCTCGTGACCTGGCATTGTTTCGGTCAATACGCTTGTTCGAGTCCCGATTTCTCTAAAGAACTGTTGTGTAGCAGGGCTGAGGCCCGTTAAATCTATCGTGACCCAAATTTATTAAAATGGCTTAGTATGGAAGCTAAAAAAGTGGGGTGCCAGCTTATATGTCCTAGTCATCACTTGACTGTGACTCAAATTTACGAGGTTCGTCGTCAATAATCCTCGTGTTTCTTTTAAATTTAATGCCTGTGAATTATAAATCAATAAACCATATCAAGCTTCCAAATACATTTTTAAATGAAAAGTAGTTAAATAAAAATTGACTGTAACTTAACTGAAATTTATTTGTGAGTTTTTAATAAATTTGATTTTCGACTTATTTAAAACTGGTACAGAAACACAAGTATTTCCTTATCCATATATCTATGTAGAGATTTATTCCTTATTTTTAAGAAAATATTCTAAAATTATTTATTTTAATTAATATTTTGGTATGCTTTCAATCATTTCTTTGTAGATTCTAAAATTCATAAACGGATGTAAAATTAGGAGTAAATAAATAAAGAGTTAAAAAAGGCGAGATTAATTCCCCCAACGTTGATTTTTTTACTCCTTAAGAGTCTTATTCGCACAAATTTTGATTAATACCAATACATTTCTGACGCAATTATTATAATCAAAGTTAAAATTAGATTTTTTTTTTTGTATTTTGTTTATAAGACTTGATTAATGATGATTATATTCATATAATATTAACAACATTCATACCTATTAGTAAGTCTAACCAACTTCTAATTTTTCCAAAGCATTAATAGACACATATTTAAATACCGAAATTCTCTAATAAAAGTACCTCATTTATAACACATCTTAGCGCACCTATCCTTACCTTTACATACAGCAATTCATTTGTTCAGTTAAATTTAAATTCTAAAATAACATGCAATATATCTCGGATTTAGTTGGTTAATCTTCGTTGCGCTATACTAATTTGCATATTTCCCGCGAAGTAGGAGGGAAAAGAGCTACGGCTTCTGAAATGGAAACACTTTCTGTTAGAAAGGTGAGAGATTAAGCTGGAGTTAACAGGCTGAATAATGACGGCAGAAAACTCGGAGTTATGAAGCGAAGGAATGAATACAGTATAAGCGGAAACGATTTGAGATGTATACAAGTTTTGCGGAAGTCAAGATCCGAAGTACTTCTCTATACCCATTCATTAGACTGTAGCTTATTAATAAAGCTGTGCTGTATTAATAAAGAGTTGATGCATGGTCTTTGTAAATGATAACATTTTATGAGTTCCGTATTCTTAACATAGAATTAGGTATTGTACATAAGTATTATATTTTATTATACCTTAAAACTTCTTATATAAATATTTTCTTGTGATTAATGTTCAGCTACATATAAAATAGACGAAAGTTCTATTTTTGAAATTTCCAGAGATTTTCCTTTATACAAAATGGTAAAATAAAGTTTCAATTTATATTCTTATAAATGTTTCGCCACTCACTCGTGTTGCTTTTTTTTTTATTTCTGAATGTATCTGAATAATATATCGTAAATTATTAATCAATAGTTAAGTGTACTTAATAATTAGACTTCACCCTTAACTTTCGCTCACAACATACAAGATCAGGGCATAGGTAAAGCATAAGTGCGTTCGAGCATAAGCAGAGAGAATTTCTCTGTTCAGTCCATTTTATAGGCAGGGAAATTTGGGAATTTTCTTTTAGTCACGGGGACTAGTGGGATTCAAAATGAAGGGATTCAGAGGGAAATTCTCTGACGTCTGCCAGTCTAGAGGGATTATTTCTGGCAGATTTACGACTATGTGGAAAGTAGACTAAACAAATTTTCTGAGCGCTTGATACAATAAATAAAAGGATACTTTGAAATTAGATTAGGGAATAGAAATGGACTTTGGGCTTGAATATATATATATATATATATATATAGAGAGAGAGAGAGAGAGAGAGAGAAAGTCCAAAAATCGTTTTGTTTTTGAAATATATATTTATTTTGATGAAAATTTTTTAATTTAATATTATTTTTATCAGTATATATCCTTTATCTCTTCACTTTTATGCGTTCATGTCATTTCGATCTGATTTTAAAATTATTTCTTCAATATAAAAAAAAGTTATGATTAGATATAATTATACTAGTTTTAAGCATTTTCAAAACTGAGAATTCAATATGAATATAAGAGCTCTTATACAAATCAGAATTCAAAACGTAATGTTATAATAAACGCTAAATATAAAATAATACTCTCAAATATTGAAAATTGTGTTGTTCATGAAGCATTTGATTCAAATAATAAAAATAAATCAGAAGTTGCAATAGATTATAAGAAGAATACAGCATACAGAATACAGCATACGTGATAGTTCTTTTCAATCATTGTCTCTTTATCCCTAATGTAGAAACTCTTGTTAGGAGATAAGCTAGTTTTGCTCAATCAAGATACGTAATCCCACCAACAAATCCTTTTCTGATATTGTTTCTGATAATGAAACAAAATAAGTAAATACGTAGCTTTTGCAAGTAATTCAATGTACTTTTACTTTGTGGAAATAAGCGATTTGCAAAACCTATTACTCCCCTATCCTCTTGAACTGCAATATTTTGTATTTAGTGAACACGCTTTTCTATCTTTCTTTTTTAAAGAAAACTTCCCTCAATCAGACATATCGAGTTTGTAAAAAACATTAATCTTTTAGAATCACTCATTAAATTCTCAAATCTAAGCATTTGTACTGATTGCAATGAATTGCACTCGAAAAAGTAAAAAATAGAACTTTTATACCATTATGTTTTTTTCCTGTGATTTTCGAAACTATCCTTACATATTTGAAAAAAGGACTAGAGTGCATTTTATTGCATTCACATTAATATAGTAACTTAGGTTTAATAAATGCAGTTATGCTCTAATAAGAGTTTTAGAATTATATTCATGAATTTTAAAGAGGGAAGGGAGAGGGGGGAGTTTTAAGGAAAGTAAAAAATGAAACAAGGCATGTTTGTGTCTTCATCCTTCTTTACTTACTTTAAGAATACTTAACAAACAATATATTCAAAACTTATTCTGTTCCCTTGTTAAATAATAAACTCTTTATTTACTATATCCATTCTGAAAAAGATGACAAAGGTTGTATTTGCTTATTACTATTGATTATATTATATTGTATTTGATACATAATAAGCTATTATATGTCCAGATACTTTATGCCATTTAACGAATTTAATCTGTTCGGTATTTGATGTATAATTGCCTTTATTGTCTAATTTTGGTATCGTAAAGTAACTTTTTTTTAACTTTTATTTTTCTTAAAGCTTAATTGTAAATGCAAAGTACATTTATTTAGTAGGGTTGTATTATGACGGCCATATAGTCTTAAACGTTATTCTGATTATAAGATCTAAATTTCACTTTATGTTCAAGCAAATACTAAGTAAATAAAATAGTCAATTCTAATTAAATAACATTTTTATTTAATCTTCTAATAAAGAGGGAGGGCTGCTGTCAAACTGTTTTATCTTCCTTCTCCGCAAGTCCTAACATTTTGTAGGATCTTTCAAAGAATGTTCTTATTGGAATAATAAAGAGAAGTGCCTCCTGTGCAATTGCTCTAACAGAGTTGGATCTCAATCTCAAAGCTCTCGGATCAATTATTGTAATTATCGGTAGAATACTTCCACGCATATTACACTAATATTCTTCTTATTAGCGTTACCTTGATTAATCAAATTAATTATCAGTGGCTTTTATACGATTTGCTTTTATCTATTCACTCCCCTTCGGAACTTTACTTAATTTGCATCACGTTGCATTTCATGAGGAAAATGCTGGACACTTAAATATAAAACCAGAGAGAAACTCCAGACGTTATAGTTGAAGGAAAAATAATTTACGAATTGCCCATGTTACAGTATTACCTTTAAGAGAATCATCGTTGTATTTGTGGAATTGTATGCATGTTGTTAGTTTTGATTTTACTATCTTTGTAAGTTATAATATATTAAATAAACGAAGGAGTTACCATAAATCGTAAATTTAGTTTCAATATGATGCACTTTATAATGATTGACTTATGGTACGATGATCACATTCATCTTCATATTATAGCTATGTAAGCATGTGTTTCGAATCTCTTTTAATTTACGTTAATGACCACGTCATAACCATTAAATACAATTAACGAACCATAAACGAATAAGCCATCCTCAATCCAAAATGTCCTATACCGCTCAAATCAATATTGGATGCTTGTAATTAAATAAACCCATAAATCGCCAAGGAATTCCTGGTGAATATTTGTGCGCTAAAATCAGTTATCGTAAAGAAACTCAAAATTTAAAAACAGAAAAACAATGTGCTGAAAGAAAGTTATAAAAATAGAAAGTTTAGCTGCCTTGTTACGCACATATTTTTATGTTATTTAATTTCCTTTAACACATGACGTACTTTTATCATTTTGTATTTATTTGTAAATTACATGGTAAAGAACATAATAAGAACAGGTAGTTTGTATAAAACATTTAATTTTAAATAAATGATAATTTTAAACACATTCCAAATGTATTCTTTTAAATAGCTTAAGTATATGTGTAAATAAAACTCACTTATACCTACGTGCCTACTTTCAGTTGAATACATTCCTTCATTTCTTTTGACATATCAATCAAAGATGATATATTATATTAATAAAGCATTATTAGAAACATTATTAGAACTTTTTTTGAAGTAAGACCACATCAATTTTATGTTAAGTAGTTCTGCTTTGAAATAAATGCTTATTTGACTTAAAATGTAAAAGTATTTCTTAATGAAAACAACAATAAAATAAACCATACTTTGAAAACTTAACTCATTATTATATTTTTTATATACTTCGCCGTCAAATATTCCCCTAAAATGCTAGAAAACATTCCAAGTGTTAAAATGTTAACGTTTCTTCTGAACTTGAAAAGTGAATTCTTATATAAAAAACAAAGATATATATATATATATATATATATTCAAAAAAATCAGAAAAACTCAAAAACACTTACATGTTGTAGGTCATGCAGTAAGATCATCCGTAAAATTATGGATCAATATGAATTGTGGACGAAGCAATAAGCCACCCAAAATCAATAAAAAAGGACAAGAGAAAACGTCAAGACCTTCTGTAATTAAGTTCACCAGAAATATTTTCATTCGGAGCTTCTTTGTCTCCTCGACATTTATATCGTTTATTGCCGTAACTTTCAAATAAATTTTAGCCCTCTAGAAATCGATTTCAATCTCCCTCTTTTCTTACCCTCCAATCGGAATTTTTATGAGAAATAATGAAAATTTTATAATCTAAGGTCTCATAATATGTATGAATTATGAGCAATAAAGCAGTTAATCTTTAGTGTACTTTCTGGTTTGGAATCCATTGAAGTAGGTACAAGTAAAATGGATAGTAAATTTATTCATGAGTTTTATTATGCATGCATAATTCTGAAAATACAATTAAGAATCGTAAGGTTATATGTTTTGAAATCAATGACGCTTTTCCCAAGAGAATTAATTCATGACTGGAATTATTCTGTAAAAAAATTTCCCGCCTTGATTGATGGTTTTATTAACGTCTCACTAAGAAGCAACAGGAAGGTTATTGGCTACAGATCTCATAATTTAGGTCCACGATTAAGTGACGTGAATGATACCCGAGATAGTATCCCATTCTCATTACATCCTATATTACCTCCTCAAGGAGAGGTGCTTTGAACTGCAACAGATGTAATGTGCTTCAGGTCAGTTATACAACATGTATTTAGTCGCAGCAAAACCTGAAACCTTGACTCGACTGAAACAACGCCAGCATTACCATTCGGCTACCAGGGCCATTTTTCTTTCCCGAAAGAAAATGGCTTATAGTGATCATGTTAAAATATTTTTAAAAAAACTATTAATCAATATAATGCTATGTTCAACAAATATGTTTCATAAGTGTGCAAAAATCTAATAAAAATATAGCTTAAAATGTATTCAAATGGTATAAATAAAATTGATGTAGTTTCTTTATCTCAACAGCATTTAAAGTTTTTTTCCTATCATTATTCTTATATCGTATTAAACAAAATTGATCTTTGTTCCGAACATTGATGGATAAAAATAAAACATTACATTTTTGTTGCATTATTCATGGCAAATTATTCTTTTTTGTGGTTTAAAAAGAACATTTATAGAATAGGAAGTCCTCATAACAGAACTCTTGTTAACATACGTTAAGCTAAAAAAAAATTAAATATCAATACTCATTAAAATTGTTGAATGAAAAGTCGATAATTTTGTTGTATAAAATATAAAAATTAATTTACCTGTATCCAACAATATGAAAAAAATAAACTGGTCAAAAAATGAAATAAGATTCTCATAAAAATATGAAACTCGTTTAATAAAACACGTCGTGATCTTAAATTTACGAATAAATAATGCATTCATTTTTATTCATCGCAACATTTCGATGCAAGTAAGTTTTATTTTGTTTCATAATTTTTTCGTAGTTTCTCAGCTTTTAAATGAGTAAATGATTGCTTATTCACTTCGCACTCAGAAACAACACGAGGGTAATTGGCGACGGACCACGTAATTTTGAGCTATGGTCAGGTAACGAGAACGACACCTGCATTGCAATCTCCATCTCCGAACTTCAACACCACATCAATGGGAAGACTTAGGACTTCGACAGGTTTAACGTGCATCAACCCCACTATACGGTCGATCTTTAGTGGCTACATAAGCTCAAGTCCACGACTCGACGGAAACCGGTGACCACAAAACCGCGATTATGACTACTAGGCCTTTATTTAAATATGCATTGTTATACACAATTTTCAGTAACATAAACATTCCTGTATATCTAGCCATTTTTATGATAAATTATGCATTTTTGAATTTCTTATCTGATTCGAAAAAGCAGCATTCACAAATATAGTGTGAAAAAATATATTATTACTACTAATTTTAGTACTGTTGCTCAATATAACGAATTATATGTAATACATTTATATATATATATATATATATATATATATATATATATATATATATATATATATAAACAATAAGAAACTGTACTGAATAAAAAATACCTATAAGCGTATATTACACAAATATAAAGCTGATTTTTCAATAAAAATTATATTTGACCGTAAATTACTTTTGCACGCATTATTTAATTATATTTTACGTAAATTACTTTTTTTCTGTTAAGTGAAATATTCCTATTGAAATGGGCACCTTTAAAGTAAATTTGTATTTTATGTATTTTGTAAATTATTTTATCTTTTCTACTAGCAGTATTTCATAAGTACAAGGCGAAATTCTGATCTTTTATAGTCTTACTGTTATATGCAATATAATAAATATGCGTATCAATTCTTTTTTTTATTTCTCTCTAGGTTTTGAATCATGTCATTCAGTATAGCTCTGAAAATAACCTTTGCGTGAAAGTGCATCGATTCTTGACTGAAGTAAATCTTCCTGAAGATTACTTCGGAATCCTGAGTGATCCCGCTTTGATGATAAAAACGTAAGAAGAGACGTCCAGCAAACGTTCGGAACTAGGGTCCGATTTTGAAGCAAAATAAAGAAAGAATTCGGAACAGCACTCGCGAAGATGAAAAGATCATTTCTCATTCTTTTTAAAGGAATGTCAGATATAGATATGGAAAAACTTTCCTCGTTTTTTAAAGAGTGTCACTTTTCACAGCTATAGATCTTTCCTATGCTCGAATACGTAGAATTTTTTTTTTCATACCTGCATCGAAAAATAAATAATTCTTTATTGACTTTATATAAAACTGGGAACAATAAGCCTTCCAAACTCTTGCATGAGGATTGTGATGTGTTATGTATATTCTAGCGATTTTATAGTGAACTGCAATTTGACCAGAAAGCTATACATAATGCTGCTTATTTTAACGAATTTTGTGCATTCTAATTAAAATAATAAGAAACTAGTTGCATTTGGCAAACAGTTGTGAACGATAAAATCATTAAAACATATTGGATAACTGTCTTTTCTTATGAGATACATTTTAAGAATACACGAATAGCTATTTTTAAAAAAATATTAATGACAATTTAATCTCATAAACTTTATAAATATGTCCCGTGCTTGCTGAGAGAGAGACTTTAATTGAAAATTGAAGAAATCTGAGCCCGTTGAAGAAGTTAAAAAAATATCAGAAAAAAAGATATCAAATTAAGTGCATTTTCAAAAAAAAAACATAGCTTATGAAATTAATTATGTATCGGACTTATAAAAAAGCTAAGAAAAAGGGCGCTTGATGGTATCATTGAATAACATCGGCAGAAATGAGTTATCCGCCATCTTGGTACAACGAGAGCACTACGCCTACGACTTATATGTCCAGCCCCGTCCCTATTGGACCATTCAGTAGATACAATAGAACCATGATTCTAGGTGGTAGGTTGCCACCTGCCAGGCCTACAGGTAAGAAATTTTTCTTACTTACTTTGACATTTATTTTTATATAAAACTGGAAAGGATTGAAAACTGGCTTTATATAATGAGTAAGCTAAAATATCAAATGTAGTTTTGTGAAAAAAACGAATTATTTGATCAAAATATAAGATTAAGACTAAATAATTTATAAATTTAAGGAAATGGAATTCAAATGCATGTAATTCACATTAGATTTATTAACTAAAATACTTATGTGAAGATAATTAAAAGCTTGCTGTATTCACTGATATATGAATTATGTACTATTCAATACATAAATTATTAATTAAATTTATTCATAAATAGATTAATATTGTATTATTCATAAACATTGGGATATAAAGTTTTGAAGAGTTTATCCAAAAAAAAAACCCGGAACAATGAAATTGTGTATAATAATATTACTTATTAGCGAAGCATCTCAGTGTAAATAATTTACTCAGAGGTATTGAGCTGACTAAACATGAAAGCTTTAATAATTTTAACACGTTAAAAATTCTTAATATAAGGATTCGTACTTTCTAACATGATAAATAAATATTTCTATTCTACATGATCATTGCAAAGAGCAAGCATTTATTCACGTTTACATTTGTTAGTTATAGAATGTATGCGTACAAAATTATTTAGTTAAGAGTTAATAAATAGGAATATTAGTAAATGAAATTTTCTCACTATAAAAGCAGCTGTTTATCGAAATAATATAATTTTTCTGTTCATATACAAATATCTTCTTACAACATATGATTTATTATATAGTATTGTAAATTACAATAATAATAGTGAAGATAAAAGTGAAACTTCCACTGTTCCATTTAAATATGAAAGTGTTTTTATTTTAGCCCAATTATGATTTTAAAAATGCCGTATGAAATTCAACAAACTTTGTTTCACTCGCTTCATGAAGCGAGTCATGCCATATTTCATAAAAAAAAAGTTTGTGATATTTGCACTTATTCTTAGTTTCACATTTGGTTATTATATCATTCCTGTTCCAGATAATGTTTCATTACATGTTCATTTACAAAAATTACTTATACAATTTTGCGAAGTTTTGTAGTGTATCTCATTTTTTTTTAATTTTGTATATAACGACGTTCTTAGACGTATTTGGAAGAGGATACTCATGTTATAAAAATTTCACTTCTTACTGCAGTCAAGATATCAACAACTTCTATTAAAATAACAAAAATTAAATTTAAAATATGTCAAATACTGTCTATGGGTAATTTTCTTTTTGTTTATTTTAGTAGTAAACTGCATTCGATTTCCAGTTCTGCTGTTTTTCTATGTATTTACCTCGATCTCGGGCTTATTTTGTTATACTACTCAAATAAAGTGTTCATAATTTAAGTGAATTAAAGTTAATTATAATTTAAATGAAAAAGGGTAGTAAAATTTAGGCGTAAATAAAAGTAAGGCTTAGGTGTAAGATTTGAGAAAAATGTTATAAAGAATACTTGTTTCATATACTTCGTTTCGATGATTTCTTTAAGAATTCAGCAATAAAAAATAATCTATTGTCGAATTTTTAAAAATATTACAAAATGTCCTTAAACTTATTTTTTTTCGAATAACTAAAAATTAAGCGGAGTTTAATATCTCTTTTACTGCAATTTTTATGCAAAAAATATCAGAATAATCCCTTATTTTTCTTCCAAGAAAAAAACTGAAAATGAAAAATATCTAATTTTATTTACTGTTAAACGAAACATTTCAATTAAAATGAAGTAATTACTTTTTTCTTATTTTTATTCAATTTGAAGTTGTTTTTATATATACTTTAAGTTATTCTTTTCCCTAACCAATAACAAACTAAAAATTAGACTTATTTCTTTAAGTGAAAACAATTTTAAATATCATTTAAATCTTCAAAATTTAAAAAAAAAAAAACCTCATTCAGTTACTATTTAAATATGGGTCAAATAAAATGCACTTCAATTAAAAAAAAAAGTTACTACTGAAAGGAGAAAAGGAGGTTGAAGTAACAAAAATATAATTATTCTTTTAAATTGGATTAAAATCGTGGAATTTTCTTCTTAATCAAATATTACTGATTTTCTACCTTGAATTTTGGTATAGAAGAAAAAACAACCGTTTTATAGTCATTATCTAAAAGTAATTTTATTTCAAAATAAAATAGAATATGTAATGTTTAAAACTAATTTTTATTAAATGTGATAAGCAACTTTGAAAATCCTTTTAAATTATTTAAGATAAGAAACTTTATTTAACGAATATTTATTCATTTTGGTTTGATTCAGTAATATTTGTGAAGTTAATATATATATATATATATATATATATATATATAATATTATTATTGATGATGATGACAGCGTGTGCAGAAGTAATGGCTGTGTGTATTATTGATATTATTATTATTATTGACTGTGTGTGTGTGTGTGTGTGTGTGTGTGTGTGTGTGTGTGTGTGTGTGTGTGTGTGTGTGTGTGTGTGTGTATATCTTTAATTTTTATGTAAATATTATAATTACAAATGTTTTAAATATGCTCATAATAATTTTAAGGAACTGAAGTTTCGTCCATATTGCGAAAATAAAAGTTCCTTTATTCAAAAATTATTCATTTTAAAGTGGTTATCTGTGGCCCTTCTGAAATCAAATTAAATAAATACACTATTGGAATTAAACATTAAATATTCAATATGTAATGCAATAATGAATTATATTTCACTATAAAGAATTTAGATTGAAAAGAGTGAATGTAAATATTATTTTATTAATATCACATTTTAAAATTATTAATACCATATTTTATAGCAACCAAGGGTTATATAATGATTAATAAAGGAAGACATTCAGAAATGGCATTTCGATGTTGGAATTTTTTGAATTATTTTTTGTCGAAATAATTGAAAGTAACTGAATTAAGCAATCGTTCTTTGCACTGTACAAAATAATACAAAATAAAAATATTAGAAAAATTCATTTACTTCAGATCTTAACTTTAATCATTCTTGAGTAGAATTATAAGATATTGATACTGTAACAAATTTAATGCTTCACTTTTAAAAAATACATCTGGTATTAAGAATAATATCTTCATCAATCTTTTTATAAAACTAAAGAAGCATTTTGCGAGAGCAATGTAATTATCCATTACTTTTTTTTTGTTTAACTATAAAATATTCATATGTATCAAATAAGAAATTTTTGTGTACCATGGCAGTATAATGTATTTTCTTAATACTCCATGTTACCTAATGCTAAGGAATAAATAATTTGCTCATTTATGTATAAGAATTTGGAAATCTTCATATGATTTTAAGATTAACAGTTATAATAACTTAGAATTAAGTTATGTGTAAAACGTAAAGAATTTAGAAGAAATAAATTTCTTTATATAAATTTCATAAATTAATTTCTATACATAACTTTTATTAAAAATTATTGATTTACACTTCTTACAATATAAGTTATATAATGTGATTGTTTTCTGATAAAAGTTACTGTAATATTAGAGAGAAGTGATATTTTTTTTCTTACAAATGTAATTTATTCATTCTCATTGTAGAAGTTGGTTGTTCCCAGTATAGATACATTTGGAAAAAAAATTCATTCTACGGCCTTTTAGAAATTAATTCTTATATACATAGTTGAAAGCTTAATAGATGTATAATACTTTTAAAGAAAATATATAATAATTATTTTAAATTTATTTTAAAGCTGTCCTGAATTAACGGTAATTGTTTTTAGTACATTTTAAAGAAAATTTTAATTCTGGCTTATCAAGAAATTTGAATTGAATTGTGTAATATTTTGAAAAATTAACTATGATATAATTATTTATAGGCTAATCTTTAATAAAATAATCTTTTTCATTTGAATAATTTGTAATAAATGAAGATTCTTATTTAAAATTCTAAGACTTCGAAATATTATTATATAAATATATTATTCCTGGCAGGCTTAAGCCGCAAAACATTTAAACAACACATGTTCTAAGCACAATACTGGTATTTTAATTAGTGTGTGTGTGCGCGCGCGCGCGTGTGTGTGTGAACGTGGTCTGAAACCTTTCCAACTATTCAATGAAGATGGCGGTACTCGTCAATAAAAGGTAGGAAATTTGGTTGAAAATCCTTTGACAAGTACTCACCAAAATTTCAACCTTTTTGGACGTGGAGTTGATGTTAGAAAATCTTTTGGGACATGCGATGTAAAGAAGAAACAGCACCAACTATAAATTAACACAGTAAAGTTATAGTTTACACAAGCTGTTACAAGGAATTCTATAAAATTAATTATCTATACTTTTACTATATGCGGTAGATTAACATTATTAGCACTTGAGGAACACATGCTAAGACTCAAAAACATTTTACTGTACAATAAATAAACCCAGAGTGAATGTGCAATAAACACTGTGTTTATCTTCGCAGGCAAAATCATTAGTTAAACTCTGGAATCCAAACAAATAAATCAAAAAGTCAAAATCCTCTGTCTGTGCTGTATTAAAGAGTGCTTATTGAATATAAATAAACAGGGGTGCCTCTGAGTTTCGCATACATTTTCGTATTTGTCTCCTAGAAAAATGATAAAAGACATTCTAGTAGATCTTATTTATCTTAATCCAAGGACACCTGTTTATAAAGATTTGATTACATAATTCAAATTCTAGAGGAAAAATTGTAAGTAAATAACTCTTAACATGCATTTGTCACATTGTAACAAAACGCCCAATTTTCATTAAAGAATTTAGAAATTTTACGTTTTTGCTTAGTAATAAGTAATATACTGCTGTTTGTAGAAAATGCAACACCATGAAAGAATCATCAGTCACTCACACACAATATATGAAGACCCATGATCAATACTCCCAGGACAACCAGAATGGCCTCGTAGATGAAACCAGTATAGGTCTTTCTAGGTACTAACCTTTGCTAGGTCTCAAAATTTTAAGTCAGATCGGACCAAGAAACAGCTGAGTTATCGAGTTGGAATTAAAGTCGTTTGTAGTTTGTTTAAAATGGAAAAACCGAGTTTCGATTTTGATAAAACATTGTTTTTAATGGTAAAAACATCCATAAGCAGAAACAATGGTTGAAAAATATGCAAGACTCTTGTCCATCAAAAGCAACGATTTGGGTGGTTTTGCCGAGTTTAAACAGTAGTCCATTACCGACACAAATGACCTGAACGCTCAGGGTAGACCTGTGAGAAACCGTTACACTGCAAAATGTGGTTAAGTACAAAATTATAAGAAGAGATAGTAAATTAGAAGCTCCATTGATTGCTGAGATGACACAGGGTTCATATGGAGTGTGTTACTATCCTTCATGAAAAATTGAGCATGAAAAAGGTTTTCAGAAGTGGGTGCCGCGATTCTGAGTAAAAAAACAGCAACGAGTCAGATGATTCAGAGCTGTTTATCGCTATTTACTCGCAACAAAAAAGATTTCTTGTAAAAAAAGAAGAAAAGAAAAAAAAAAATTTTTTTTGGGAAAAAAAAATTTGAAAGCGTTGTAACAGATTATTTCACCCTAAGGGTTGATTAACAAAGGTGTTATGTTGATGAATAAAAAAAATTAAAAATGTTGTTTTTCAATGTTAGACTCAGGAGTTATTGATCTATGTATTATACCTATATACTATATATATATAGAGAAAACAAAATACGAAATAATATCAATATATTATACAATGGAGAATAAACCTAAATTTAATATTATGCAGTTATAACAAATTCTGAAAGAACAGAAATATATACAAAACTAATTATTAATTATTTAATCTTAAATACGAAATTTATTTTAAAAAAATAAAGAAAAATACATAAAGATTAATGTATAAAATAGTTAGGATTGCAGCA
>BMAW01028255.1:1011064-1053903 GCA_019974015.1 Nephila pilipes | reverse complement strand
GTGTGTGTGTGTGTGCGTTATGATACAACTTTAATTTTTAATGGTCTCACATAAGACTAATTTAATTTCCTAATTTTTCTCTTTCTCTAACTCAAAAGTAAAGAGCTCATTCCTATTTTCTGATCTAATTCCAAATTATTCTTTTGTTTATTAAATCATCCGATTATATAATCTCTAGTATTAGCTTTTTCATAGTCATAAATCTGTTGGAAATCTGTTGATAGATGTCATGAAAATCCCTTATTATCCCTTCATCTTATTCCATGTGAGTTACCCACATGACCACACAGAATTTGCTATGTCGGTTCCAGCAAATCCTCAGCGCTTTCGATTTCGATTATTACCAAAAATGAAATCCGATATTTATTGGACAGTATTACTGATATAGTATAATCAACATTTATAAGTGCAGAGCTTTAAGCCACTGATATGAAAATTTAGACTTATTTAAAATTCTTGTATCCTAAAGTTAAGATGACATATTCCACTTAATATGTATTGAAATATAATTATTATGTTAATTTCAAGTTATCCTGAGGTGAAATGGATATCTTTCGGTTAAGGTCATCTTCATTTAATGTCAAAGAGCAGGATCCAGCTTCAGAATAAAATTTCAATTAGTAAAAGAAATTCATATGATATTTAACGATTATAATATACAAACCGGAGTACCCTTCTACGTACGAGGGAAACTTTAAAATGTAACCATGATGACTATATTGTCTGAGGCAAACTGGACCAAAGGATCATTTGATGTACTGCGCAAGACCTATGCATACCAGGCCAATAATTTTCCATAGTGAACACAAAAAAGAGACAAAAATACCGAATCCTCGGTCACTGAGTATGTACCTAAAAAGATGTATAGAATTCTTTTATTGATTTTTTTCCAACTCTTATTTTAAAACGCTAAGAATCTCCAGTATTTTTATGAAGTGGTTTGATAATAACAATCGGATCAACAATTAGATAAATGTCCGGTTTAAATTTCACTTTTTGAAAAAATTGCTTAATGAACTTTAGTTCATGTAAGTTAAGTGTCAAAATTATATTTTTCCTCACAGAAGTTTTGAGTCGAGAGCTAATTGATTTTATTTGATGTCCAAAATTTATATTCTAACTTGTACAAATGATACGAAAAATAAAGTGTTAACTCATGAATTTAGATATAATAATTGCAAAAATTAATGTTAATAATGCTTTTAGAAAAATTTTATATCATCAAAAATATAATAATTTAATAATTTCAAACTTAAATGTCTTTTAAAAGTTTAACCTTATCACATTACAATAAGATATAGTTTCATCCTCATATGATAAGTGGCTGCTGAACACTTGATTCCTCCAAGTATGAAGGTTTTCAGTTATATCGATAGTTTTTGGAATCTATGTATGAAATACAATGAAAACGAAGAGGATGCCAATATAAATAATAACAAAATCAGTGAAAGTATAATAGTTGTATTTTTAAACATCAAAATACTATTTTCCTTATGTTCTGATAGTATAGAAACAGATATTATACTATTGTAACAACAACACAAAGTTAAGATATTGGAAAATATGTTTTTGTTATGTAGCTTTAAGTAAAATGACTTTTGAGTATGCATATTGTTTTAATTACTTTATTGTCAAATTCCTAAATGCATTATTTTTGGTAGTAAAATTAAATTTTCTTTTGATTTTACCATAATTTTGGTAGTTTAATTCCACTTTTTGAAAAACATAAAAGGAATATTTATGAAAATGAACGTAAAATGATAATTTTAAAAAATTGTTTTTTCACAATATTTCCAAATATCTCTTCACGATAACTCTCGTAAAACTTTTATCTCTCCTCATAAAAAACTTTGCTACACATGTATATTTTTAGAAGATTATATAATTATCTTTACTTTTTTTTCACATAAAATTTGTTTCTTTTATGATTAATAAAATAATATTTGAATAATAAGTTGAAAAAAATATATTTTATTTCTTGCCAAAAAAGATTGTTATATAATGTCACAAAATTCATTATAAGTTTGAATTTAATCATTTGTTTCACAAAAACTAAAAAGGTAATACAAATCCTTATGGTGAAACCTTGTAACGCTCGCTCCTTATTCTTCAGCTTTTGAGCTATATTATAATCGACTATATATTAGTCAGAAACCACTAAACAACAATTTAAATTACGAAAAAACAAGATAAAATACTGTATATTTATCAATGCAGCATAAATAAGTCTCTCTCTCTTTCGAATTCCAATTATATTCATAATATCTTACATAATGATTTAAACATACAATCTTAGCTTACCAATTCAATTGTTCCGATTTCAACATCTTCACACAAACACCCGATTCTTATCTTAATACTTTAACTGGAATTCGTTTAAATTTTCCCAAACTTAATCAAAGTGCTTCAATCCAAATTATAAATCTCTATCAGCAAAGCGATCCTCTACCTCCCTTCACATCCTTCATTCCATTTCTTTTGTATATCGTTTCCTCTAATTGAATTCATTTCACTTCATTTATCTTATTCCCCTAATCACGTTTCATTTTGATTGGTAAGAAATCGTAATTTTATACAATTCAAATTATTATATAAAGTTCCCTAGGCTAGTGAAGAGAAAATCGCGAATAGCCCAATCTCACAGCTTTATTAATTTGCTGTGCAATATTACTTCTTCTAAAAATATTTCATTACGTTTGTTCTCATGAAATGGAAATCTAGAGAACAGTTAAGAGTAAATAATACAGAGAGATTCCATATAATGCACTTTTTGCTAACTTAAAGTTATATTACTCGAATATTATGTCACTAATACCCGTACAACACTATAATAAATCCTATAAGACATGTAGGATAAATTTAACATTAAGAAACTCTAAGTAATTACACTTATTAACTGAACACTTATAATGAAGCCAAAAATTACAAAATGTGCAAACATTTATCAAAAATTTTAGGCATTTTAATCGTATGAAGAGAAGATACTTTTATTCAAATATTTTAGCACTTTATTTTTAATATTTATATCACGATATTTGATTCCATTAAAAAAATTTCGTCTTATCAAAAATTCTAATTTCAATGCTTATATCTAATAAACATTTTGTTATCTTCTCAATTCCTCAAGCACATTTTGTTATTTTAGACGCATGATACATCTTATTATTTACAACTGTAGAGTATGTAAATATTTAATTCAATTTATCTGCAAGTTTTATTTCGCATTTCTTTAAAAAAAAATTATGTAATAGTTAACTGATACAGTTTACACATTAGTATCACATTGAAACTAAAATCCTGCTAGCAGAAATAAGTCAGGATAGGATCTATAAAATTTGAAATTTTCAAGTGTCGTCTTCCTGTAATTTGCGTCACGGGTAACATGATTTCCAATAACGTGGAACATACTTCATTTTTCTCTTTATCCAATATTTAAGGATTTCTGTTTCAACTAACGCTATTCCGCTTTGCAACTTTTAAGTGTTTTACTTCAAATATTCAGGAGGCATTGATCTTTCCAATCCATTATTGATGCAAACTGCTCATCATGAATCCCATTAATTATACAAAGCGGGAAACCGTATTCTAATTAGGCTCTGCTTGAGTTTCCACTGATTTATTAAAGCACCAATTAATATGTAATGAATGTATCTCAGAGCTAGTTATGTATAATATTATGTTGTTAGGAGGCAGGTGTCTTGTGTGATATTTGTCTCGAGTGTTAATGTATTCTTTCATGAGTAAATCTTCAACTAAATATTTCCAAACAGTTTTAATATTCTAAGCAATATTATACCATGCTACATTTTTAAAAAATGTCCGGATAAAAAAATGCGTTTTAAAAATATTAAAATATGTTTTTCAATGTTTATGAATAACTATTTAAAAGATGATATCATTTTAAGTAAAAACTAGATTTTTCATCTGAAGATAGCTTGATTGTGTATTAACGCTACATTCAGAAACGATACGAAGGCTCTTGGTAACAGACCTTTTAATTTTGGACCATGATCTAGTGACCAATCACTAGTCACCTTCACTTGTTGTAAAAAATAAAAGCTATCTCACAGCTATCTTAAAATTCTGAATAATGTTATTCATTTTCAGTCATATCTTGATTCCAGCTTACATAAGATTTAAGGTAATACATAAATCGATTAGTAAATAAAATATTTAATTTTTATGTTTGTCTCACTTTAATCCAATGAAAAAATAGGGGGGAATTTATGACGACACATTTTTGAAAATTGAGTTCATTAGTGGTGAAAGCAGGTGTCAGACATATAATACATATATTTTATTTTAATCCAATAAAAAATTAGGAGAAATTTATCATGACATATTTTTGAAAATTAAATTGGTTACTGGTGAAAGCAGACATCAAACATATACGCAAAAACAAGATAAAAGTTTGAAAAGTGGTCAGGTAAGACATTTTTGGGCTAAATAAAACTATAGCCCCTTGGGTGGCTAATATAAACTCAGATATTGCACTTAAAAATACATTGAAAGTAATATTTTGTGTATTTGTACACCTAAAAATAGTTCGGGAAATAAGCAAATAAGGGGAAACTCATACGAGACAGTCTTGTATGGATATAAAATAAGACGTACGACAGTAGCAAAATATAATACAGTAAGAAGATCCTCAATCCCATTTATGAAAAGTTTAATGTTTTGGAACAATGCCAAAAATCCACAGTTCCAAGCCTTTGGATAAGTGTAAAAGACTTTTGAAAAAACAACTGTTTAGAGAAAATGGTTTATTTATTAGGTTATGTAATTTCTTCAAATACCTAAAACTTTCGATCACTTGTGTTTTCCCTTAAATAATTAAGTAATTTTTCCACTAAATAATCACTTTCTTTCCATTAAATAATGCTCTTGTTTTAATTTCTAACACGCTCTATACTCTTACTGAGTTGATCTCTGTTAGCTATTATACAGGAGATGTATTTAATAATTATGTTAAGACTCCGTAAATAATGCCCCTTTAATTTTTAGCAGTGTAATTAAATAAATAAGGCAAAAAAGAAAGCTACAATTTTAAATTAGCACGCTTTAAAATAATTTGAAATATAGTTCACATATTTTTATACGAGCTACCTAATTCCATTGAAATTTATAAGAAATTTTATTTTTGAAGTGAGAGAGAGAGAATAAAAGTATTATTGTTGTTCAAAATAATTTTTAAATCATGTATTGGGTACGATATTTCTTATTAATTTCTATTTTTTGAAAGCTTTTGATATAAAACGAGTTTGAGATAACGCTGAAAATTTTTTCAATTGGTGCACTTTGTCTATAGAAGCAAAAGGATTCGAACAACAAAGAATGTGTTTCAAATCACAACAATAATGATACTCACGAACACTGTTTTTTTTAATTAAAAGAATCATAATATCGAACTGTTGCTCATTATTCAAGTTCATTGCAAAAGTTCTTGATAGGAAATTTCAAACACAAAGTGCGTTCTTTCTAAAAAAAAAAAGTAGCTTAAGAACATCTTTAATTTTTTTCAAAAAAAAAATTATAGTGTTATTTCTGATTTTTGTAGTACTTCCAAGCTTTAGGATTATTTATGACAGCCCTATTTCTCAAATGTATCGTGAAATTGATTATAACAGCAAGGAAATTAATATATTTTGCTTTTTTAAAGTTTTAATTAGAGTAATGTATGTATGCATACGTACGTGTGTGCATCTGTATCTTTTGAATTATTTTAATATCGTACACACGTCAAAGCACATATTTCAAATTTTACAGAAAATTTTTGCTTTCTAAAAAGTTATACAGAGTTAAGAAAAACCTCTAATTTTGTACAAATCGTGTTTTATATTTTATACACCTCTAGAAAAATATCTCAATGAGAAAGTTAAAGTTATTATTTCTTCTCCGTCTCATCAGGTTTATGTATTAGAAATTTTATCATTCTACAAAATATAAGATGATATTTTAATTCTTCATTAGAATTATTCTACTGTTAGTTTAATCGATTAAAATATGATACATTGATTCTCACTTGAAATTCCTTCATAAGCGTATGTAGGGAGTCCGGGGAAAATAAGAAAAGATATGGGGAGCAGGTGGTGAAAACATATTCTCTGTAAAATATAAAATTTCAAGTTAGAAAGGGGGAAATCTACGTAAGGATTCTAAAATTAATAATATATTAGAAAATGGGTGAGAAAGAAACTCTAACTCAAAAAAGTGTCTCAAATATTTAAAAGGATAGGAGCCTCTTACACATTAAAAATCATTTTACTTAATAAAGGAAACTTTTAAGAATATTTAAGAAAAAATACTTTAAAATCTGTTTTGAAGTGTTAAATAACATAAAAAAATTGAACATAAGAGACAAAGCATTTCTTCACGCAGGAAAAACATTGTGTACTACAGATAAAAAATAGTTTACCTATGAATAACGACAAATCCCTTCTTTCATCTTTCTCCAATACATTTCAATATGTTTTTCCGTCAAGAAGAGAATCAAACCTTTTGTTTATCAAGTTAACCTTTCTGCTCCGAAATAATAAGTTCCTTCCTCTTCTTTCGAAACTGGAATATTTGAGATATTTGAAAGATGAGATTCCAAATATTCTTCGATGAATGCATACATCTATACATTCAAAAAGAAAAATTCGAAACAGACGAAGAATTTCATTCCATTCCTTCCCCATTTTTTCCCATTAAGTAGTTCGGTTGAAAAAGTGTCTCGCTCACGCCCTGTAAGTTTGTCTAGTAAGAGCATAACATAAGGAAGAATTAACTGCTTGCAAACTTTATCGTGAAAGTTTTCAGTTCAATAATACTATTTGTATGGTAGAGAATTCCTGTGCTTAACTTGATGATAACCTTGATTTAATACTTGACACAAAAAAATTTAAAAAAAACAGCAGTAACCATATGTTTATTGATAAGTCAGTATTAATTTATATAGTAACTTTATTTCCCTTTAGTATTCTACCACATACAAAAATGTAAAATGGAACAGAATTGTAACCCTTTTTGCTACGAGTAATATTTGACCAATAAAAATTATAAATAGTTATTGGTACAAATATATCTTTTGAGCTCAATTGTTATTATCTTGTGATGAAAAGGCTATTAGAAGAAAAGAAATAATTTCTTTTGCCAATTTTTTTACCGATAGTTCTTTGAAATCTATGATTAAGGCTCCCGTCTACCAGCTATTTTGATTTCGTCAATTTAATGTTAATCCTATGGAATTTCGACTTGAATTCTCACATCTTTACTATTTTATCTATTTGAATTCAATAAAGCGCATCTGAAAGATCAAAAAATAATGAAGGCTTCTGTGGAATTATTTTTTCCCTCCGATTTTTAAAAATATTTAAAAATATTCTTTAAAGACCGGAAAACTCAAAAACGAATCATTAAAATAAGAATAAAAATATTTTTAAGAATCAGAGGAAGAAAGTAATTCCACAGAAGCCTTCATTATTTTTTGCTCTTTCAGATGCATTTTATTGCATTCAAATTGATCAAATAGTAAAGGTGTGAGAATTAAAGTCGAAATTCCATAAGATTAACATTAAGTTCACGAAATCAAAATGGCGGCTAGACGGGAGCCTTAACTGTAAAATTATTGAAAAAATTATATGCAGTGTCGCCTGCAATAAAATCTATGTGGGAAATTCAGACTTCGGGTTTTTCAATAAATACATTACCGGTGAATTCGAGGTTAATATCGATTTAAGTTTAAGAAAAATGTTATTTTTTTCAGTTAATTGAGCCATCTTTAAAATATCCCTATATTATGAAAGATATTAGTTTTGAAAGTTGTACTTACAAGTATATTCAACTCTAAACAAAAAGCTAATGACAGTGTCAAATTGCAAGGACATATTTTTGTTCGTTTAACATAGCAACCAGGTTGTTTTGGGTCAAAAATGTAAAATTAAAACACCTACAAGCAGAAAACTCATTTTAATTATCCTAAATATTCTTTTTATTACCTTAACTAAGGTTTATTGATTAGATTAATTACTTTAAAAATTAAATACTTACTGTCAGTTTCGATTTGTGGCTACATTGTGAGAAATTAGCTTGATACGAAGTAAGAAATCAAAACTAATATTAGATTACATTTGAATGTTAGATAAAATGCGTTATCTTTACTGTTAGATATTAGTTAATTAGTTATTTGAATGTTTGATAAGATGATTCTCATTGTTTTCAATGTAACTCTAAATTGTTTATGTACTAAATTTTTTTATCAATGCTACTTTAGATACTGTTATGTAATGTTTTTTTTACAATTTATCATAGAGTTTTGTAGAACCATTTAATTTCTTTTACACTATGAAATTTAAAATTCAAGTGACTCAACTTATGTATGAAATTGAATCGACTACATGCCTTATTTTTCATTATTTGAATTCAAATAATTTCCCACAGAAGTTATTTTTGCTGTAACTGTTAAAAGTATTTAAACTTGAAAGAAAGATTTTTTTAAAAATATATATATAAAAAAAACTTTAATTTCCATTGCAACGTAATCATTTTTATTTTCTTTCTTTCTTTGTGATTTATTTATTTAATCAGTTTCAATCATTAAAGTATTGTTACATAAGAAAGAAATCTATTAAATTATTAAAATGCTCTTATTTTACATCAAGTTTATCTCGTAAATGGATCCCGTTCCTTATAAGTTTTACTTGATGTGTTTATAAGAATGTTTAAAGAGAAGAAAGTGCTGGGGTGTTTTAAAAAGTAAAGAAATTGAAAAAATAAAGATAGCATTACGTAATATTAATACCAATTTAATCATGTAATAACTCATCATTCATGTAATATCCTTATACATTATCATTGAATTTTGGGAAAATAAAGATTTGTTCGCTTACAAATTATGATATGAGTCCCTTACAAATAAGCTTTACAATTAACAAAACACCTTTAATTTTCCTTCATGAGTTACAATTTTAAAATGTACTATGTGAGTGTTAAACAACTGAAAATGCCTAAAAATTTATACTTTTTCAGTGCAATTCCCAGTAATCGAGCTCTGAAAGTATTCTACAAATTTAATACCTTTCTCCTACACTCTTAAGACGAAAAAATTCTTTTCAAATTAGGTGAAAACATATGCAAATGAAACAATCATTATTACATTTCTTACAAGATCTGTTAAGAACATGATTGTGTACATAAAGCATAAATTACCAAGTCGTAGTTTTTTTAGCCTCAGTAACCTGGTTGATAGATGTACCGAGTTTATAACCGATAGGTAGTGCTGGAGGGAGAAATTTTGTGTGTATGCAATTTGATAGTCATGCACATTTAGAATTTGACATAGTTGTGTATTAAATTTGATATAATAACAATGGAAATACTAAGAAAACTATTTATCTGGGATTATTAAAAGCACTGTAAGGAATTTTTTCATACAACACCTTTTCTATCCCCTCTTATGTGATGTTTTATACTCTCTTGGTAGAGACAAATAAAAATCACCCATGACTTCTATAGTAACTTTCTTCCATTGCGTCAATATCCTGGTTAAAATTATTCTCCTTATTCCTCACTTACAATTCCTAAGGGAGGAGAGTAAGTCCAAATGGGAAGCCTTGTAGTATATTTTGAGTGACATCCGATGTCCTAACATTTTGTAAATATGTAGGAGTCCGTTTACTATTCTCTTACAATTTCTGGTTGAAATATTTCTCAAAAAACAGTGATCACTGAAGTAAATGCTTTCCAGGCAGCCATCACAAAAATGTTTGACTTTTCCCAGAAATTTACATCTATTTAATCAGTGGACTAACGAATATTTCCTCTTTTAATAACATCGTTAACATTTGGGAAATGGCTCTTGATATACACATACCCTTCTCCATTTTTTCCCGAGATTTTTAAATAGTCTAAACTTTATATGTAAAGAAAGAAGAAATTTCCGCTTTCAGTCTATCTGAGCTGTTCGCTAACTTTATTTTGTCCAGGCACTTTATTCTCTTTAGGAGGCCATTCTTTAACAATATATTGTTAGTCAATTTATCTATGATACATAAACACATTAAACAACAATATTCTGTAAATCAATTTTTAAATCCGAGTACTAAATGTATAATTTTCATATCTCCACCCAATTGCTCTTTGTTCTTGGTGTACTGTATTATTTCTTTACTAACACAGACAAACTCTCGTTCGTATATCATTTCCACTGAATATGCCATCAGTATTGATGATTTAGTATTCTCATCATGTAGCAACACTGTTTTTGTCTAAGAAGATTCTATGAATAATATCCATTCCTGAGGGATATGTATGAAATCAAGTTCAATTATTAACGATCAATATTTATGCACACATACATGAAATTTTACTTTGAAAAATTCCCGATGAATTCTGATGCTTCTTTCGGTATAATGAAATTGAAGCGTTTTGGAGTCAATAAAATCATTGCTGTAATCTAAACTGTAAAGTTTCCGAATGATGGAAAGAATCAGATCTCCGATTAAGGTGTTAAATTTTCTTTGCTATATTAAGTGAGGTGATGCCCTATGTTTAGGACTGAAAAGTGGATCAAATGATGTTAAAGGCTTGGACTCTTCTAGTATTTCTTCTGTAAGTAGTAAATGTTCTGGTGGAGAAAGTGGAAAAAGCGCAGGCAATCCAGGTTCGTGCAGTATAAAGTGCTTGGCAGAGGGAACATTATAAGGTATTGTTTGCCGGGTTTTGTCTTACCAAAAATTCTGAAGATTATATAAAGATAAAAGTAACAATTATCTACAAGACTCAAATGTTCTCACAAGATCATAAGAACTGCAAACGACATCCACTATTGAATAACTCCTGAGTGATGAGCTATAACCATAAAATGAAAAGGATTAGATATACTTAGAGAGGTTCTGATAACTAAAATAATTCACTTCGAATATCCTAATAGAATATGGTAATCATATAAGCGTAGCTTTCAATTGTCAGTTACTCTGAAGTGCACTAAGAATAAACGATATGACTAATCTCCATTCTGGGAGCCCGCACCACTTAAAAAAATTCACTCAGTATTGCAGTAAGACTTACTACTATAAGCAAGGATAACAAATTAGAAAGCAACGAGAGGTACTTAAGATGGAGGATTTAAAAATTCCTTTTTAAAAGTTCAAAATTTTGCTGCTTTTTATTCCCACATATTTTTCGATATTTGAAAAAAAAATGGAGGGTTATGTCGCATTTTAAGGTCATATTCGATATCAGCACATGAAAATATACCAGAGATGCATAGTTTTATCAGTGTGCTGAAAACGTTTTTATATAGTACTAGCTGATACCCACCTGCTTCACCGGGAAGGCAATAATATTATATTTTGGAACCTATACGTAAAATATCAAGAAAAACTTACAATTTTTAAACGATAATTATAATCTAAATTTAAAATTTTAAGACATTAATTGTCTGTAATAATAGTTATCCTCGACTTTCAAATATATGAGAAAAATAAAAAAAATTAGTAAAAAGTTACCCCATATATAATATGGATAAAACTCATTCCACCGTATAAATGTTACACCTAATATTGCCAAAGATATAACCTTTTGTCAGAAAATTCATCATGTGCTTAGCTTTCAAATGAAATACTCTCGCAATGACATAGTGTCTTTCATAAGATTTTTGTCCCTGCCTCAAGAGATCTTTGATTTCTAACCATTTAGGATTGCAAGTGACTGCAATCCTAAAAAGAAAGTCGTTCAAGTCGGGACGTCCAAAATGTCTTATGTATGTCATAGCGTCTTGAGTTCGTTCATGCATGTAGCGAGGTTCTCCAGTAAACGAAGATTGTCTTGCATGTATGCTACTCCGTAAGAAGTCACCATTTTAGTATTTTTCGAAATCCCGCAAAGTTTTGGAGCTAAATTACTCTTTCACCAACCGTGGGATTCCAAACTCATTTATTTCTTTCGCTAAATATGTACGCTTCCTATTTTCAACATGCATGAAATTTCACATAAAGAGCTTCTTCGCCAAAATCTTGCCAATCCTCCATCAGCGCTTCAATATTAAATTATTTGGTATTTTTCCATTTCGCACGAGTAAATCTCAGCAAGTAAACCTAATTGGTGATAATACACAGTATACACATAAAAAAATATATTCCGTTTGGCGTCGGTCATATTTTTAGCGATAAAGTCGCCACAAATTACATAACCGATGTATAAGAGAAGATTAAAGGATGAAAATTACATTTTGAATAAAACTTTCGTAAAATCCGTTCTTAGTGACCGTCTATATTGCAAAATGAGTTACAGTGCTAAATTTCAAGTCAATCTGTTGTATACTCATAGAGATCTCGTGATGAGTCAGTCAGTGGTATTTCGCTTATATATATATATATATATATAACCCTCGAGTTTCTCAAGAGCATCGCTATAAAATTCACAAGTACAATAAGGACGCTTATTTTGCCATGGCTGAATGTTAAATATGTTGTAACTCAAAGTTCTCTTATAACATTATGTAGATGTGAAAAGTGGGGTACTTACTCAGGTGCTGACTTTATCATCTGGCTGCAAAATAAATTTTAAAACATGTTGACAGTGTTTTGAGACGGAAAAGTGAATGTCGTGAAAAATTCTTGGTTCCTTTAAATACTATAACAGAGATTTGATTTCGCACAAACATTCATATTTTTTTTTCCAACACTACTTATTCCAAATTATTTTTTTCAAAAACGTTTCTTAAGAACAAAACCGATACAAACTTTTCACAACAAAAAGTATCAAATTAAATAATTATCCGGTAAAATTCAATTAGCATTCAAGTGCTGAAATTAATGCAAATGATAAAACATTAAAGATGACAAAAAATTAAAAGCACTGTTGATAACAATCTGTACAAATATTAAAATTAAGCAGACGATTAATAACTTAATGAAGTATTTTTTAAGAGAAATATAACTATTGTTGCTATAAAATAAAAAAGAAATAAAACACTCTTTACACATTAATATATTTGGTACTTGTCTATAATAGCGGCGCCCGATGATTAATCGCCAAGCGAATAAGAAATATCGCCAAGTAGGTTGTATCAAAAGATAAGTTTCACGAGTTCGGCGACAACTTGGCGTAATCGTAATTTGACGAGCGCCGCTGTAATAGGCAAGTACCATATATTTTTAACGACAACAAATGCATCGTTTCTTTTTAAATTTAAAATATGAAGCCAGAAAAGTTCAGTAAAACTCACAAGTCAATACGTTCTCATTTCATTTTCTGCTGAAAAAAAAATTTAGCTCATTATAAATGGAAGTGTTTAACACTTATACGCAAATGAATTTTATGAGATAAACTTATAACTGCTTAGAATATCTGAAACTAACATATACGAATTAATTATATTATTATTGTGATTTGTAAGAACAGAAAAATCTTTTTTGATTTAAAATTTGTTTTACAATTATAATGAAAAATTATAAGTATTTTAAAATTCCTTTCATTGCTTAATAATCAATTCTGTCTTTTAGTGAAAAGTGTGTTTGAAAAGTAAATAGAATCAGTACTTTCATTCCTTAAATCTTGCACTGTTTTTCTAAGAGTAAAAATATTTTGATAGTAAATGTTTGTTAAAATTGATCTCAACATTTACTATTTATTTTTGGCAGCATTAAAAGTCAAGATGAATTAAAAACATACGGCTTCCTACCTATTCATAAATAACAGTGTTGTATTAGCTTTTAAGAGATAAAAAGAAATCAAAATTTTTGAAATAGCTAATTTAAAGCAGCAGTAAATATAGAGTAAGTGTTATTTTCTTGATTGAATTTGGGATATTTTTATAGATTTTAAATACTTTATCAAAATTAAAAATGATTGTACTTTTGAAGAATGCTCATTTGATCCTTATACGTTTCAAAAATTATTATTGAGTCTATCGATTGATAAATTAGTACATTTTTTTATAGTAAAATGCTTACAAAGATGTACGAAAATGTTAGCTTAAAATTTTAGTATAATGGGATTACTGCAAAATAAAAAACATAATACTTACAGTAAATAAAAAATGAAGACGATTCATTGCAAACTTAGTAGAAATCTTTAAGCTAAAGTACTTATTGTTCAAAAAAAAATCATTATTTTATTATAAATAGCTCTCCTGTATGCCAGTTTATTTAGTTTTTTTTTGTAACTTTTTTTTTCTAACTTACCTTTAGCTTTCGCCCAACCAGTATTTTTGTTAGAGATATATTTATTTTGGCAAAAAAAATTATTTCGCCATTCAGTTTTACAATGCCAAATACTGTTGTTGCACTTGTAAATGAACTCATAGTCAAAATACAGTCGAATCCAAAAAGAAGCAAGGTACGTAAATGCAAATTCAGAAATTGTTTCGCCGCTGTTAAATATGCAAATGATTAACTTGCCAGCCTCATAGGAGCCTATAATGTCAGCAAACACGTGATTACCTAGCCACCAAGGAAACTTTAAAAGATTCAGTACCCTGTTACACACCAAGGAACGATGAATCGCCAAACGACTAAGAAATATCGCCAAGGTAGAATGTATCGCAAGTTAGGCTTCACGAGTTCGACCATGACCTTGGCTTAGTCGTAATTTGATGATCGCTAAAGGGAAATACCTAAGTATAAAACGATTAAAGGGAAGTACCAAAAGCTCTCCCAATGCGCACAATTTTGATTGTAATTTTGGTTGAGAGTATTTGGGTTTAATTCATCGTTTTTTGAAATTCAAAATGTCTTTAAGATTTTCACGGAATATTTTTAACAAGAACTCCTTTGAAAAGAATGGTATCATAGGGCTGCATGAAACCAGAAAGTCATTCCGTTGGACTGTTTCGCGCTTTTGATGGAACTGGGTACAAGAAAATTATTGCTGACGACAAGAAGACTCATGCGGCAGAAAATATTTATAAGTAGAAATGATCAAAGAAATGTAAGGCAAGCGAGAAGCACATCAACTGCAAAATCAGTGATGTCCTCTCTGCATCATCCTCTAAGTACCAATGGCATTAATAGACGGTTGTATATTTCTGGATTGCTTGTATAGAGACGAACAAGGATATTGCTACTGACACCAGATACTGCAATGGCACTACGAAAGAGCAGCCTAGAACCATGCGTATAGCAATAAGTTGTCTTAATAATGATGAGTCTCTCTTTTGTCTTAATGAGAGTGATAATCGTATCCTTGAGCAGAGACAAAGAGGTAAGTTCCATGGTGACGATTTGTTGTCCCTTATTATTCATCCAGACAACAAAGTGTAATGATATGGGGTACGGTTTTGAAGCGATGGCCAATTATCATTGGTCTTCATAAGAACCACTTTGATCAAAGGTACGTTAGTGAAGTCCTTCAACCGGTGCACATAACTCGTTTAGGAACGTCCATCCCATTCCTCTATTTCAACAAGACAACACTCACGTACGTACGACTACCATCTCAAGAACTAGCCTTGAAGTCATAGACACTATGCAGTGGCCAGCAACATCGCAAGCCCTGTCACCCATAGAAAACGTATGAGATGATATAGGCGGTTCCATTAAAAATTCACCTCTACTACAAAATTTGCAAGATCTACATGCCAAAGATTAGTCTGCAGGGAATGAGTAGAGTCAAGAAGCCGTTAAGAGCGTTTACGACTCTATGCCACTATGTGTGGCAGAATGTATTAGAAATAATGGTGCCCCAACAACTTATTGAGAGTTATAATGATTTTGCATATCCGAGATTTAATAATTTCTTCTTGATGGGGAGTATTAACTTAGTTTCAAATATAATTAATCAAATTTTCAAATTTTATTTACGTTGATGTCATCTTTTTACACGATATTTTACACAGAAGCAATATCGGAAGTAACATTCATTATCAAAGCAACGTGGACTAGCTAGCGAAAGAGAACGCATATTACATAGCAAGAGAAAACATAAGAAAACGAACAAAACTTATGTCAACTTTTATACCTGGAATTCTGCTGAGCCTCGTAATGCTAGCTTGGACGTCTGATTTTACAAATCGAAGGTGACAGCTGCAGTTACAACACGTATGCAAGCTGGTTGATAAATTTATTTAGGTGTTACAATAGTTTATTGAAATAGTAAAATGAAGAGAAAATGAGGGAAAGAAAGTAATTATACAGGTCATCACATGTTTGTGTGTATTCCTTTTGTAATAATATTTAGTAAAACTAAATATGTGGAATCGCGGAACATTTTTGAATTTTTTTCCAGTTGAAAGTCACTGTAAACAGAATTGAAAATATTGTAAATTAAGTAAAATCATTAGTCATTTAAGTCGATATTATTTCATTATTCTTGTTTAGTAAAGATATAATTCATTTTTTCATTGTTACAAATATTTCACTTTTTTCGCTGTTAGATTTCATTTTACAATTTCAAATTTACAGATTTAGAAATTATATAAGAAATGGCAGCATGTGGTAATCATGCACTATGGATAGAAACAATGAAAAAACAAGATCGTATTAGCAGAATGCATGTCTTGTCTTCAAAAAAGAAACCGGATTCTTTACGGTACAAATACGCCTAATTTATAATTATTAGCACAAGATCTATAGTTAAGAAATCTCAACTAAATCATTGAAATATATATAAACATATATACATACATGCATATACGAGTACATATAGCATTTTCGTTTCTCATGAGCCAAAAAATCTACATTTTACATTAAGAACGCTGTGCAGAGACAAATGAAATGCGTATATAATGAAACTCAATGCGAAAATAATAAATCGAAGGAAAACTTAGTTTTGTCATAAACTCCTCTCAAATTTTTATAAAACTATTTTTAATACTTTTAAATGCTTATCAGTTTCGAAAATACTAGACATCAGGAAACTGAACAAGAATATTAACTGTAAGATTAAATTAATAAAGCTATGAGTACCGCTGATAAATCGAAACATCTCTTTTTTATATATAAGCATAAGTTTTAATTATAAAAGTAATTTCAGCTGTCTGAAAACTATGAGATTACGAAACTAAAGCTGTATTAATGATATAAGGGTTTAAATTTACCATTTTTTAATCTAGAAACTGTTAATTAGGGCACATTAAAGGTAAAAAATTGTGCGTTTTAATTAGTTTTACTGAAAATTTATTCCACACTGGCACGTTCTGTAACATTTGACTCGAAGTAAAGATAATTTTTTTAAAAAGAAAACTTAAAATTATAATATGTAGTCGCATTACTAAGCTCATTGATATAAAAGTTGATAAATGTATCTTACATATGCAAATTTTTTAATTCAGCTACATATTTAATCATATTTCTTTAGAATTCGAAGAATTTTATGCTCTTAATTAAACATTATTGCAAATTTAAAAAAAAAACTGCTAAATTATATATATGTATTTAATGTATTTTTTCAAGAAAAAGCATTGAGTAAAGTGTAGAAGTTATATGAATATGAGTTTCATAATTTATAAATGTAACGCGAAATTTGATTATGTTTCCAGCTTACTGATTTGTTAATGTAATTTCAATAAGGCAATTATGTACCATACTATGATTATGTATTTCTATTCCGAATTTTTTTGTATATCATGTGTAAAACTATTTTAGAGAGAAACACTTTAACAGATTATTGTATAATACACAAGGTAATCAAACTTTAATACCACAATTTTGCAATTTTATAGTAACCATGGAAATCTGGGATTGAAAGGGCATTGTTTTTTCGAAATTTAAAATATTTGTATCTAGATAATAAGAAACTTTAAGTAATTATTTTACATTAAAAGTATATCGAGATTTTTCAATCTATAATCAATTAATAACGAATTTTTGTTTAAAATTATCAATATAGAGGTATTAAAAAAATTCTAAGAAATTGAATAGACTTTTTAGTGTTTCAATTACTTACTATTTGCAAGAAAGTAACAAGAGACATAATAAATTTGTGCATCATCGTGCACAGTAATACATGATGATAAAATCAAAAACAAATATTACACGTAAGGTAATTCAATAATATTATTCAATTTACTACTACTAATTATATACAAATGGGGAAAAAACATGAATTTGAAGAATAATTTCCTATTAAAGCTCAGCGTTCCAAACCTTCAATGAAATCCTCCTTAAATAAGCGAATGTATTTCTAAACTGCAATTTCTTTAATATTTTGCTATGGGGTCTGACTTTTTATCGATTGCACACATTCATTTAACCCAAACTCATTTTAAGGAAAGCAACTTGGTTTAATTTGTTCCGAATTCATTACAACGATGAAAATCTCACTAATGAAGCTCACCAATTAGAATAATTAGCACCAGAGTAATTTCTGACTTTTTAAAGTAAATAAAATTAATGTGTCTAGTTTCAGTAAACATTAAAAACAAATAAAAGCAAAAAAGTATAATTACTACTCTTTTATTTATAAAGACATCAAATCCTGAATTACAAGGTCTTTTTTTCTTTACTTTTTGTATTACTTTGCACAAGGCATCTATTCTAAAAAACCTTTCCCTTTTTTGCTCATACAGTAATTGTTTCTTCGAGTTGTAATTATATACAGGGTTGTAAATATAATTTTACTTCGGAACAACCCTTTTTCAGATTTGATTAGAAAACTGTTAGTAATTTAAGAAATTAATCCTCTGAAATTAATGCGTAACAGAGACGCAGTGAAAACAAAATGTGACTACATTTTAAAAATGGCTTTGTAGAAAACCATTTCGATTAAACAGCTAAAATTAGAATTACACGTACTCCAAACATTAAGCACTAGCAATTACCAAAATAATCAAAATAAAAGTTCCAGATCAGTTCTTGTTTAATGAATCAAACAATTTGTATGTAAAGGCTTCATTAGGAGAAAAAATATATTTATAAATTCTAGAACTCTGTTCTAGAATTAAGTTCGATAAAGATTTGCATTCGCAATCCGACTATTTCAAACAATGAAATTAAACTTAAGTTTCTTAATTAAATACCTAGTTAAGTATAAATTAATATACGGAGAATTAAATTAATACTGAAATTTGGAAAATGTAATGCATTAATTCAAAGAAACCAAAGACGATACTTACAATTTATTCCTTTCCATTAAATCCGTGATAAGTGAAAAATTAGTATAATAGATACATTGAAAAGTAAAAAACTGAAACAAATACAATAATGAAGAATAAGAACGTAACCTATATGAATTAAAGCAAATGGCTCAATATCTTAAAATTACAGAAATTCGAAAGATTAAGAAAAAAAAAGGAATAAAATACATCCCAAAAAATGGTAAAAAAAAATGAAGAAATCTGAAAAATAAATTTAGAAGTTACTATTTTGAAAACTAAAAGTTTTACTAAAAGTGTTCTAATTCTAGTAAAGCGAAGAGCATTTCTTTTACGGCCAAATTTGAATAATCGCATTTTTTTTTTATTTCAATTCAGTGCGGTTAATCAGCACGATTGAATTGGCTACATAAACTTGCCAAATCCGTGCCTTCAGTGCTTGATTTTAATCAAAGCCAATATAACGCATAAGTACAATTTTTCTATGAAATCACAATTCATATGAGAGAAGTTTTTTGATATTCTTATGGGAAAATAATATATCAAAATATATTTTAAAACATAAATTCAAATTACGCAGATAGTCAGTAAGAATTTTTCAGAAATGTGACCAAACTGAATGTAAACAAGGCTTATGCACAAGAAAGGCAATTAAAGTTAGTTCTGATTCCTAATAATATTGTAGCCTGACTGATATGGAGGAAATTATACGAACTACATTATGTAACATATGGGATCCAAGGCTAGATAAATATAATTCAAAAAAATATTCAAAAGGAATCTACCGCAAGCAATTTAATATTTAAACTGGTCGATTCACTTTTAATCTGTAATGCAACATTCAGAAAATAAATGAATAAAATTTCTTTTGAAGCTATTGGTAGTTATGTGTTTCGTAAGTAAGAAATCTTTTGTAAAAAACAAATTACATTAATAAAAAAGCCTGAAATGAAGGAATTTCATTCAGAAAATTCTACCATTATAATTAAAATTCAACTGCAGGAAAAACATAAAATTGGAAAACATTTCATCATAAAAGGTTATTTCTAATGTATTAGTTAATATGTAAATCGGGTTATCTAATTGTTGTCAAATTCTTATCGACAATAATTTTAATTCTACTTTCCATTTGTTAGGCAAGCTTTGTCAGAACCTAAGGTTAGGCCAGTAATAACTGCCTCAAGTATTCCTGGTTCAGAAATGCATCATTATCCCCACAGTAACTGCACGGCTGAGAATAAAGTTAGAGGCCAAACTCGTTGCGTCAATTGTAATTCAATACCTTCTGTTTTCTGTTACACTTGTTGTCAGTGCGGTTGTCGACCGTCAGTACCTTCTGATGTTAATTTAGACTTACCAGTATCTCAAAGAAATAGAGAAATAAAGGAAACGCAATGCTGTGGCCGGTGTAAATGTTCCGTTTGTCCATCGGATAAAAATAAAATGTACAGCTGTAAGAAATGCAAATGTACGAGCTGCCCTACTAACAAAGATACATTTTGTAAGTGCAAATGTGAAGCGAACCAAAGTAAGTGGACGAATATTTCATATTCTAACCTTTTCGTTATGGGGAAAAGATTAATTAATAATAACCTTTTTCAGTCAAAAATTGTTTTTAAATAAATTTTATTTATCTTGTTGTAGTTGCACAATAAATATTAATTGATTCTTCGAAATCAGTTCTACCAGTTAACCTTAAAATAACAAAAAGTATGTTAACCTCCTTGAAACTAAAAACTTCTGTAATTTAATAATAGTAACCACAAAAACATAATTTGATTTAAAATGTCTGTGTATTATGGTGCATATGTCTAAAAAATTTTCAAGAATCATAGAAATGCTATTATTTAAAATAAATTAGCAGTGGATATATAAAAAGTTTAAACAGAATATGAAAACATAAAGGAAGCAAAATGACACAATAAAAAACTTTCAGAATATATTTTTATTCTGAAATAGATGTATAAATAAAATTGACAAAATATAAGGGTCAGTTTAGGATGAAGAAAATATTGTTTCTATGGGAAATAATCGCCAAAAAAGAAATGAGGCAAATGCACGTCATTAAGCAAAAATTAATTCCGTGTTACCAAAACTAAGATGTGACTTTCAGCTATTCGCGATTTTCTCCTCACTAACCTTCGGGACTTCATAATCATTCGAATTGAATAAAATTACTATTTCTTCCCAACCCAAATGAAGCGTGATGAAGTAGATTAGAAGAATTGTGAAGTGAAGAAAAAAAGGGAATTAGAAATAAAAATATATAAATGAAATAGATTGAATGGAAAATGTAGAGAGAGATAGGATAATGAATTGCTGATAAAGATTTATAATTTGGATTGAAGCAACTTATTTGTTTTTGAGGATTGAAGAGAATTCTCTTGTTAAAGTATTAAGCTAGAAAGTTACTGTTAATGAATTCCCAGCGAGCGAATTGGTAAGCTATGACTTCATATTTAAATCATAATTTATTATTTTTGAGTTACATAGGAATTCAAGAGAGAACGATATTAACTATTCTGGGGAGAATTAATAAAGTATTTGGTTTGTTCTTACGTACCTTCAATTGGAGTCTAGTAATTATTGCGTGATATGTTCTATTAGGGTATGGTACAAGAAGGGGCAGAGTGATGAAGAGCAATCGTTACAAAGAAGCCTAATTTAAGTTATCGATTTTAGTAAATAGAGGAGCTCTATGCTTTTTGATCTTTAAAAATATCAAAGTTTCAGATATTTAAGGCTGAAAGAACAGTGTATTTCCTCAGACAAAATTTTGCACTCAAAAACAACATCTGGTTCAAATATTGAATTATTCATTTCTCTTGCAAAAGAGCACATATGATCATTGGAAAACATTTTCTCTACTTTTTTTAGAATCATGACTTTACTTAGAAACAAATAATTGCATAAATTTTACACGAGAAAAATTCTTTTTTTCAATAGCTCTTTGATTGCCTTTTTCATACTTACCTTAGACTGGTAATTGGTTCAGGTCCTCATTGAAATAAATGATACAAATTACTACTCTGATGCTGAACTTTGTCTATGGAAAATGCTCTTTCCTGTGAGAAAAATCGAGGTATAATCAGAATGATATATGTGAGCTTACAATGCATGGGACTCTTGCGTGAAATATTAAAAACGTTAAAAAGGTTATTGTAGACGTAATCCTTTTAATGTAGAGATACTGAAAGGAAATTTTATTAAAATTGAGGGAGCATCATGTCCTTTCATGCTAGGAAACGAATATGTTTTCGCATCCCACATAACAGATAACATATTTTTTAAATTCAGTAAATGTAGTAAAATGCATATCAGAAAATGCAAAACAAATCCATGTATTTTTATACGTCTTATTGTTAATTATTAGGTATATAGTATTACATTTTTCCTTTCTCTAATCAGCCTCAACTCATTCTGGAAAGAGTACCACAAATTATTTTTTTAATAAAAAAGAAGAAACTCAAGATTCAACATCTCATACACAAAAATGGGATTCGCACTCAAACTTATACATTTAATTCTGCTGTCTGATAACATAAGACAATAAATAGCATTGCTATTTAGTATCTTGTTTAAATCAAGAATTGTTTTATAATACACTAAATTTCAATACTATATTTGAAATTTAGTGCATGGAATAGGTATTGTAAGCTACGTTTTTGCTCTTTATTAAGAGATTTGATCATTAACAACACAACTGAGGTTCTTTTCTTGAGAAAACTAAAACACGAGAATATTTTAGTCTCAAATCAATAACAATGCCTAACACAATACAGTAAAATACATGTATGAGAAATTATTAAAATTAAGACAAAAAGTTTACATTGACGAATAAATTGATAAAACAAGTTTTGAGGGAAAAAAATATTTCGGGTAGTTGGTTTTAGTGGTGTGTGTTATAAACCCTTTTACCTCCTTTCAGCCTACTCGTCGCTTTAAAATCCTGAAAATGTATTTCAGTGGTACTTCAAACTAAATCCTTTTGACATGAAATAAATAAATAAACTTAAAAGTTTTCTCTACTTCTATACTTTCTAGAAGTCTTTTTCACTATTTTATGAACGTTTTTATTTCAATGAAATAAGATTTTTTTTAAATTCATGTTTGTGATAAGATGAAATGTAATATGTATCAAATTATATTTAATTATTGAAGTCTCACAAACACTTTTAAACTCCTGCAAATAGAAGAATTTAAATTTAAATTAGTAGTATATAAATAGTACTAAAGATATTATACTTATATATATATATATATATACTATATATATATATATATATATATGGACATATCACTGATATTACTTAAGTTTAAATATAAAGTAGGAAACTATCTGATATATAACTTAAATTTTAATTATACCTTTCTTCAGGTTCTCTTCTCTCTGGAATTCATAGGAAAAACCGATGCCCTTGTTGTAAAAGCTGTAATTGTAGTTAATGTATGTAACTTGATCATTGGATACAATAAATTTTTGAATTTTAATTTTATTCTTATTTCTTTTAAATATACTTTATAAACGCCATATGAATCAAACTGTCATTCACATTAAAATATTATCGTTCAAATATATTCATACATTTATTTTGCCCAAAACATCAAAATTACTATATAAAATAACAGAAAAAGCAATAACTTTTAGAGTATAAGCTTGTGAAACGATAAAAATTTAAAGCTGTGTTTTTGTTTCCATAAAACTTCCAAAAAACTGGCCTTTTTTATTTTGTTCAAATTGAGGAACGTGTCAGGAATATTTAGAGCTCGTTGAAAATTCCTGAAAGCTAAGCTGTTTACTTTTTTGTACAGCGTGATATGAAACACTACTTTTATAGGAAACACAAAGTTATAGGAAGAATAAAACACTATGTTATTTCAAATTATGACGGGAGTTCAAATATTTTAAAAGCAAGAAAGGCTACATAATTCTCCCATATTTTCCAGTAACCATTTATATATAACATGGATAACTTTTATCAAAATATTATTTTCAAAAATAGCTCATTACCTAAAATATATGTACATATTATTATTCATTTAAAACAATCTATGATTTGAATTTATTTAGCCTCGGTCATCTTTTTAAATTTCTACTGAATCATTAGATTGTACCTAAATTTTATTAAATCTTACAATAAGGAAACTTTATCAATGCAAAATTTATTTTCACTGGATATTATTTTGAATTTATTGCTTGATTGAGTATAATGTCAAGTTTTCTTGAAGTTTCTTAGTAAATTCAAAATTGTCTTTAATATAGAAAAGATGTTTCTCAACTAAATGCTCTATTCAGGACTAAGATCATTTCATTTATTATCTTCCCTACGCAATCAAGAAGTAAGGTTACCAAGTTTCCTCAATTAAAAGCATCAAATTATTTTTTTCATTCAAAGAATATGGAAAAAAAAATCACTTGAACAAAACGTTAAAGATGTAATTATTCATTAATAATCGTGTTACTAATACAGAAACATTTTGGTTGCGTTATTTTACTTTCGAATTGTTTGTAAAATGTAAGTAGCTTCTATTTAATATCAATGGATTCTTAAAAATATTTGAATAATATGTAAAATTTTATTTTCATTCTCCTTTTGAGAACATTTATAAAAGTAATTTTGTGTATGCAAATGTTTGACTGGGTTTTTTTTACGAATTCTTCGTTGTTTTTGTTGTTGTTCAAAAGACTGCAGTTGAATTAATCTGGTAGGTATTATTATACAGTTCAGTTTTAGATTTTGTTTTGCGGCTCAAAAATCAATCCTTAATATTAAAAAAATCATAACAAATTAATTTCAAATTGTCCCTATATTAGAATTGAAAATACTTGCAGTTAAATTAAAATAGAACAAAACTTCATTTAGTATTTTTATGTTCTTCTTACATTTCAAAGAATTATAAATGTTAAAAATGACAGAAGTACTTGGAAATTGGACTAAAATCTATGTTGTATCACAAATAATTGATTCAGTAGTATTCAGTTATTATCTATTATAAAATAGCTTCCAGCGAGTGAAATAATTATTCTAAATGTAACTCTTTTAATTTATAGGATACAGTCTTTTTTAAATGAAATTTCGTTGTTTCTGTATCAGATTGAACAAAAACATTCGAGTGACTAATTTTTTTCAAGTAAAATCTATAAATTTTGAGCCACTTTAATATCCTTAATAATCACAAATACAATCTCCGTCTGGATTTGGTAGATGAATCTAACTGCAAAAAGAGCAGAAATGAGAAAGAAGCTACAAGCATTTATTCTGAATGAAAAGCGTTAAATACAAATCTACTTTCCCGATCCTTAAAATGCTGAATATTTAACATTTTTATTGTTTTTAATCTCATTATCATTTTTGTTCAATTTAAAAATAAACTTCCCTTCTGTGCATCATTGCCTTATTCTTATTTTATCACATTCAGAAAAGGTAACTATATTTTAATTTTATGAACTTCTAGCTGTAGGTAACTATTCATTGATTTTAAATTATTTGCATTTAAGTTATTTTAATTCTAATTATTTGCATCAAATGCTTCTACAGATTCAGAAAAGAAACCGAGTGAAAGAATATTAAAAATTACTGATTTTCGACTGTTACAAAAAGTCAGTAGCTTCCCCATAGCAAGATAATACAGCAGGGCTTAAATAGATTATATTGATTTCCTTTAATAATCTCGGCTTTTTGCCAGCAATCGATTTTTATAATAATGTTATGGACACATCTCGTATTAAATTTTACTCGGATACTTTTTGAGTCAACAACATCTTGAATAAAACCCTATTATATTCTAAATAGTCAAGATTATTTTATAATCGAAGAAAAGTGTTTCCGGGTATCTGATTTAAACTTAGGGGGGGGGGAGAAGTGTTGGATTTTGAAAGTAAGGCTTATGTATTTTTACTATTCGTATATTATTTATATTTAAAGAATTATATAAATCGAACAGAACATTTGCATTAAAATACTCAAATCCTATATAATTTACATAAAAATAATCCTAAAGGTGTTTACCATAATATATTGAACAAGAATTATTCGTTTTATCTTCACATGCATTATGACTCCTTGATTAAAAAGAAATTGTTCATTAAATTTTCATTTCACGAAAATCTTAATTCACGAATAGTTAATAATTATATATCTTACTTGATTCAAATTTTTTCAACACTTCCAAAGCACATGTCTTTTTTTAATATGTGTTATTATTGTAATCATATCTAGTTTGATTTTCAGAAATTATCAAAATTTACTCTGCTATTCATTTTGTATTATATATTAATTTCACTGCCGATTTGAATTATGAATATCCAACAAAGATTAAATATTTTTAATATATTTTAGATAAATGTCCTCTGAATCTTAAATTAATATAAATAGAATTTTTGTTTAGTAGAGATTTTAGAAAATACTTTTACTTACAGTAACATGTAGTAAAAATATATTAACTATTCAGAAAAGAAATGTATTAAATAACTTATGATGAATACTCTTTTTAACAAATTAAAAAGCATAAAGCATTTTTCTATGCAAATTATATTATTATTTATTTCGTACTTTCGTTAACAAATAATGTGTGTTAAATCATGATGCATAATTTATTCTAGGAATAAAAATTATTAAATAAACTATAAAACTGAATCAAATACAATTTTTTTCTTCAGGTACGTATAATCACTAATATTCAAATGTTTCGTTTTATTTTTCTTCAAAGAAAAATTAAATCAATATTTAAATATATGTTTAATGCTTGTAATTTCTATATTCATTCATATTAAATATTTTAATTGTTCAATGATTTTATGGTAAAATTTTAAATTTATTTCTAATTATATTTTCTATTGTTTTTATTTTGTTTTATAATTATATCTTTAATAATAATATAGTTTTATTTCTATAAAACATTTAATTCTGTCAGCTAAAAAAAGGGAATCGTTTTTCCATCAATCTTAGTTTGGCATTTAAAAGTTATATATATATATATATATATATATATATATAACATTATTAACTAGAAAAGAGGGGAACTATATTAAGGACAGCGTGAATAAAGTATTCATTTTCTACTTTTAAAAATGAACGATGAACAAAAAAAGGCAGAAAATCTTAATAATATTTTTTTCTCACTTCGAAACACACAAGATTGTCTAAGACTTATAATCTTCAATAATTAACCTTGGGGTATGTTTTTTTTTTCGATTTTTTCTATTCCCTACCACTTTAAAACTTAATTTTTCAAGACACTAGCACAAGAGCTGTCACCTCCCTGTCTTCCATAGTACATCAATTATGTCAGTGTTGAGTTGCAAGGCATGATCTGAAAATTACACATAATCTTCTGAGCATTATTTTATTCTAGAAAGAAATGTTATATTGTACCTTGTGTTCTTAAAAGTTTTAGAAGATTACAAAAACTGACAGAAAGTAAAAATGTTATTTAAACTTCCATGTATCAGATCTTCTTTGTCTGCTGTAATAATCTTTCAAAAAAGGTCAATTTTAAGGACATTCATTTGTTATGCATTAAAATTTCAATAAATAATGTTTAGTCAGAAGTCATAAAAATATATTAATGTTTTTAAAATTGAGAGATTTTCATATAAAGATTAATTATTTCAATATTGTAAGAAATAAATATTATAATTGATGTATTCGAAAAATACATTTACATTACTTTAGAAATTAATTTTTATTACAGCTCATTAACTATTTCTTTATTTTTAATGTCTGTCAAAGTTTTTAGTTCATAACTAACTAATGCATACTTGTATATAAAAAGATCAAGAGTCAGAATAGAGTATGAAGAACTGCTCAGTAAAAAACAATTTGATTTTCATTTTCTTATGATAGCAAGTTATCAAGAAATATGTACAATTCTCAAAACGCTAAAAGATGTAAAAGTAATTAGACATAATTTTGGAATTAAGAGATCTTCGTTTCCTTTTTATGAGAAAAAAAGACCCTAATTAATAGATTAATGATAGTTTATAATTAACTTTTGAACTCATTAAATGACTGGTATTTTACGTCCCACTAGAAGCATCACGAGGACTCTTGGCGACGGACTTCGTAATTTTGAACCTTCATTCAAGGGACGAGGACGACATTGAGATGACACTTCCTTCTTCTAACATCTACACCACGGCAACGAGAGACCATGGGTTATCGACCAATATTTAACTGCGGCCCCGTCGCACGGCAGGTCTTTAGTGGCATCAAGACACAAACCCATGACTCGACGAAACCAAAGCCGGCCACGAATCCGCAGGCACTCTTGTATTGAACAGGATATTTAAAAATTTAAAGCACTTTCGAAAAACGGAATTTCGGTCCAAATAGAATCATAAATGTCAAAGCTCATAAGTTACCATTTGAAGCGACACCGTATGTAGGTATTGTTGCGACGATTTTGTGCTTAGCGAAGTTTTTGGCAACGAGGCGATATTTTTGGCAAGTTGGCAACCTAACTCGGCGCCCAATGCATGATCTGGAATCTTGAAAATTATAGACTTTGTGAGGCTTAATTGTTAATAAATAACGAAACTTCTAGAAAGTTCGATCACTTGCCTGATCAGACTATAAAAGGCGGACAGCTTTTCGGAGTTGGTTGAGCTATCCATCGTGAAGCCTAGTAAACGCTACAATCTTCTTACGTTATTGTTATTGAGTATATGAGTGTATTGCTTTGTATATTTGAATTTATGATTATTTGCTGCAAATAATAGTTTGTACATTAAATTATGTCAATCCAAATATATCATTTACATCCATCCGTCTACATCACTTGCAATTCTTTTTTTCTATAAGTGAAAGACGATAACCGGAGCAACAGTATTATACAAAAGAGATTTTATTAAATTCTTATAGTTATAAAAATCAATACATTTTCCATCCTTTAGTTGATAAGGAATGGGGAAATAATTTCCACTATACAATATCAAAGGGTATTTATTCAGAATTAAAAGCAAAATTTCCAACAACATTCTTCTTAAAATAAATTTCTTAACATGAAAAAGTAGTGAATTCGCTAAATGTTCAACTAATTGTTCTTGAATTTAATTTAACTATTTTTTTTATTTAACACTATAAAATTGATCAAATAACAAACAAGAAGGTCTATAGAAAAAAGGGAAATTTTCAGGCAAAAGTAAGTTTAAATGCCATCACTTTTTGAATTAACATAAATTGCTGCATTTATAGAAAAGAGATAAAATATTGTCAATTTTTCTGTTCATTACAATTCATAAGTACCGAATATTTTTACTACAAAGTCTACATGTGCAACTTTAAACTTCAATATTTGGTTTCACAATTTCGACAAAACTTCTACTTGTAGTTATTATTGCTACTCTCTGATAAAATAAAAAAAATCGTTTTACGAAACCAACTTTCAGTTAAGTCCTCAATATGAGCACTGCGAACCAGAAACTCTAAAAAACAGTTATTGACTTTTCAATGCAAAGCAAATCTCTAAGATGGAGGACAAAAGTAATGAAACTTGATACGATCGAGAGAAAAGCAGCTTCATATGTATATCATTTTGTCCCTTTCAAGTAACTGGAAGGGATTTTCTCTTTCAGAACAACCGATGCCGAAGAAATGAAGGAATGAAACGCTTTCAGATCATTTCCGTCGTAACCATGACAACTGAAAATCGGTTCTTCAAGAATCTTGCAATAATGAAACTTTTAAAAAGCTCAGATTTTAATTGAGATGGAATTTATGCTTCTCTGGAGAGTCAATTCCATGTGGATTTGGTAATATTTTAAGTTCCTCGACTACTTTGTAAAATGAGGAAGACAATAAACCATTTTTAATACATACTATCGAGCCAATAAAATCAATGGGGAGCTGATAGAAATGTACATATGCTTGCGCTCATGAACAGTTCGATTCTATTTTAGGAAGAAACAAATTTCAGTAGTAAGCTTTGAAATTTTCAGTTATTTAAATCCATCTTCCCTTTATTTCATCGAGATATTTGTTTTATTAATTAAAAAAGGAATACTTTAAATGATATTTTAGTATCTTGCACTTTAGAATTTGTTATAGTTTTTATATGAGTTTTGTTATGAGAGAGAAAGAATTTCTTCAGAATATCTTAAAACAAATTTAAAATAAACAATACAGTTCACTTCTTAATTATTTTTGAGTTATGATGCAGTTTTTATTTACAAAATAATTACTATTTTCATTACTAAAGTCTTTAAGAAGCACACCATATTATTGTTATTATATATTATTGTTTTATCGGTTATGTAATATGGTTTTAGTAACCATAAGCTTAATTTTTTTCTTTCAAGTTTGTAAAGATATCAATTATTCCATATTACTTGAATTATTGTATTATATTACATTTTGACAAATGAAAACGATTGCTTGAAGACACCAGATATTTATTTTTAAGAGTTGTTTGTATTCAGTTGGTCAAATGATACTTAAAATAAACATGCAACTAAATTGGGATTCCATTAAATATTTCCAAAGAAAAAATGTAACAATATATTTTTAAGCTCCAGAAAAAATTTATTTCGAGGTTTCATGTTTGTTTTACTATAAATTAAATGTTTATCATTAAGCACATTGTGAAAAAATATAATAATACCTTTTTTGACTCCAAAAAAAACTTTATTTCGATGTTTCGTATTTATTCCACTTCAGAGAAATAGTATAACATATAATATTTGACTTCAATAGGATAGTCATAATAAATAAAGTCTGCAGAAAGAGTTGTGATATCTGATATCGAAACTATAAAAAATATTTAACTATATTCTACCTAACGTTGAAAGAATTGTCAGTATTGGGGCAAAAAAGGTGCTTTAGCGTTGTGAATGTGTAATTTTTTCCGTGGAAAATTAGTCAATATTTATTTAAGCGTGCCTTTGTTAGAGAAATCATCGATTTCTTTTAAACATCGCATTGTTTTAAACATACTCGTATTTTTCTTTTTGAAATTCGCGTGTAAATAGTAAAAGGTAGGGAAAATAGTACCTTCCCTCTTGAAAGTTTCGAAACTATATAAAAAAGTCTAATTCATCTTCCGAAGTTATTGTTTGTATATTCAAGTTGCTAAGCCCTAGTCCAAACTCTTATTACATTATTTACCTATAATTATTTAGACTCAAAACTATTATACATATAATCTAAATTTTTATTTTTTATGAAAAATAAACAAATACAATTCTAAAATTAAATTGATCAGGACTTAAAAAATTCTGTATTACATAATTTCTTTGAAATGAGCTAAATGATTGTCATAAACTTCGAGAATGATTAAAGATATCAAAACCTTTAAGCAAATTATATCACTTCAGAGAAAAAATTCAAAATTTTCTAATAAATTGCTATGTTAAATTACTATATTTAATAACTCAGATGGATTACACTAAAATAAAATATTGCATGCATAATTTAGAATATCATCAAATCTTATTTAAATAATAAGATTTGATGATATTCTAAATTTAAGTATTTAAGTTATGGATTGGAAATGATGTTTTCCAAAAATTCATGTTATTAAATACAACACGTATTTTTGGAAGTCATCCTTTACAATTCATAACTTAAATACTAAGTTCTCATATTTACCATTTTTTCAAACCTTGAGATTAAATATTTTTAAGAATCTTAAATTCTTGAAAACTAAATCAGTTTACGTTATATATATATATATATATATATATATAATATTTTAAAATAAAATCCTGTTATCATCTTAAAATAGTAACAAAAATTTCTAAATTTAAAAAAAAAATAATAGAAATAAATTTGTTTCTTGGCGAAGCCAAAGTTATATGACAAACATAAGATTTGACATAATCAGTAATTGGATTCTTAAAAACACTCGTTTCTTTTACACTTAGTGAAAAAAATATGTACTACTGTATTATTCGGTAATTGTATTATCTTCCTCCATAACCTCAAAAAAGTAAGCTTGAAAAAAAATATTTTTTTAAGAGAGAAAGACTTATTTTTATTAGTTTGCTAAAAATAAGCACTTTTTAATTAAGTTTTCGCAATGCACTATTCAATAAGCTAAAAAGACCATTAGAATTTTAAAAAATGCATTAAAATTTTCAATTTCCTGTATGAATGAATATTTAATCTCAAACACCGAACTGTGAGAGTAATGTGTGTTAATCTCAAACACCGAACACCGAGCTGTGAAATTACATGGCTTTAATTAATTAATTTTGAAAAATATCTCATATAGGCGGTGTAGATTTTTTTTTCTTTAAGCGTTTAAATTTGTGCTTTTCAATTAATTTCATTTTAAAATACTTGCAGAATAAAATAATTTGTAGTTAATAAGGTAGATAATTATTGATTTCAAAGGTTTTAAAAAGCATTCTATTGTTATTCTTCCGAATGACAAAAATTATGTATTTAAATTTGATATCGCAGCAATAAAATTCATTTAAATTGAAATTGAATATTAATTACAGCACATTTATCGGAAGAATAGCATTCTATTGTTATTCTTCCGAATGACAAAAATTATGTATTTAAATTTGATATCGCAGCAATAAAATTCATTTTAATTGAAATTGAATATTAATTACAGCACACTTATCGGAATCATTACTGAAATTTAATTTCGGGTTTTTAGATGTTTTCATATTTTGAATTAGTATTAATGTAATTAAATTTGAAAATCAGAATTGTCTGTAAAAAGGGAATTTTATAGACTTTTATATAAAGCAAAACAAATGTGTAAATAGTGTATTAAAACACTTTTCATCCGGATTAAATCACTACAATAGGATTTTCATTGTTATTATTATGCTCACAACGATTATTTTATTAGTAGCATTCAGGGTTGACCAAAAAAAAAATAAGAAAAATCATTCAGCACATGCAAATCTTAAAAAAGAAAGAAATTCGAAAGATATAAAAAAAAAACGGCTGTAAAATATGTGTTTCGTACAAGAACCTTGATCTCATCATATTGTAGCATTTGTTGTTCTGTTGAAAGAAAAGTAACGTTATTGAAATTAAATGAAACTCTTCGGCGAATAAACATAAAGAAGAATAAATGAGCATGGTAGCCATCATCTCCGAAGATTTTTGTTACTTAAGTAATTTCTGATGTTTACAAAGCGAAAGCTGTTTAATTCTATTTTTAGTTTCCTTAAAGTGTCGTTAAATCTTCTGAATTTCTTTTTTTGTTCACGAAGTAATTTCGCTCACTCGTGCAATGGATAAACACCCGGAAGAGAAAGCGTAAAAATGTTGACTCTCATCTAGACCTAGTTTCGGAATCTCAGCATCTGGGATAGTAGGTACTTGGAATTCCGCCAAATTCCTGGAGGTAAATATGTTTTTGCATTAACATCTTCCAGTAAAAATGAGACGTTTTATTTTTCCTCCACTGATGTGCATATTTTAAAGGAGGTGAATTTCCTTATCACGTTCTTTCTCTCCCCTCCCTCCTTATATTCATATATAAGAGCAGAAAAGAAAATGTTTTTTTATCTAAAAAATGTTTTTTGATTCTTTTTCAAAATTAACTGTTCACCGTACAAATTGGAAGCATTTCAAGAAATCGATTTTATTTTATAACCTGAATATTTTTTAAGAAATTAATTAACAGAAAAGTAGCTGTTTACTTAAGATTACCTTGACTTCGTGAACACAATGCTAATTCTATGAAATTTTTAATTATTTCCCAAATCTAAGCTGTTGTATTTATTTCAGTGCAATAAAAAGCATTCAAATGAATAAAAGACTAGGAAAATTTATAAGTCAAATAATTTTCATCCGCTATAGAAATCATTTGCAATTATCATTTAAATATCTGAGAATCCCAAACGAAACTCTATAATAGATTTAAAAAAAATACAATTAAATATATAGGAACATTCTTTATTCTTTCATCATTCGTGTAAGCTTTGTTGTATTTTAATTTGGTTCTAAAAATTGAAAAAATTGTTAGAAAATCCATATGGTAAACATTACATTCAAGAACTCAAAATAGCTGGTTTTAAAAGCCTAACATAGAACGTCCGAAGAACAGTAAGCTGATTGCTCATCTGAATATAGTATTTAAGGTTATATGCCCTAATAGCTGATAATAAAAACATACAAAATCAGAATCCGTGTTCAGATTGAAAAATATTCTTATATTAATATAAGACCGTGTGACAATAACATACTCGTATATATATTCTAGCTTGTTATAATGTTCCGCAAAAATTTAGGTACATTTGAGAAGGTCACGTTTATATTCCAGATAGACAACGCTAACAGCTTTACAATAGTTCAAAATAAATCGAGTGAGTGATGGTAAAGTTTAAAGGCACAAAAGCCAAATATGGCTATGCTGCGGCAAAAGAGGTGGAACTGTGATCTAGACGTTTGAAAAATTAGAAAAAAAGATAACAATTGGTTGATGAGGAGGTGAGTCACAGTGAGCCCCATGGGAAAGGAAAAAGATTACTAGAGTGCATCGGATGAGTGATGCATGTACTTATCTGCAGAAAGTAAGACTCTGAAGGATAAAATAAATTAAACGAATAATTTAATGAAAAGTAAAAAAAAAATATTTTTAAGGAAATCATTTTTCTATATACTCTTAAACATTTTCAAACAAATTTGAATTCGTCGAGAGATCACTTCATAATTTATATATCAGAAAAAAAAATCAAAAAAAAGATCAAAATTCTTCCTATTCCTCAGCCGCTAGGTAGATTCGATTTTCTCTCATCTTGGTGTACTTATCGGTCATTTTTGCGGAGGGACGTGACAATATTCTTGAATTGTACATTTTTACTTTAACTTGTAAAATTAAAATTCCATTTATCATTATAGAATAGAAGACAAGAACATATATTATATAGGAAGAAATAATTTATACTCAATTGAGTAGTAAGTTGAAATATATTCTTTTCTACATTTTAGAGAAGTTAGAATATGATATTATTAATTGAAGAATTTATTTACTCTGTTAAGTATTCTAAGTCGGAATCATATTTTTAATGGATTTTCTTTAACTCACTTTGTATGTCTGAGTCAAATATTTAAAAGCTTTTTTGTCCCATTTTAAAGCGCTCAATTGAGCTGAAATTTTCAAAACGCGATTGTTTTGTGTGGCAATACGATAATTTAATTATTATTAATAAAAATTAATTCATTAAAACTAATTATTTAAATAATTACATTTAAAGCCGAGTTTCCCTCCAAGTCTCCAAATCCAATGCCAAATTGAGCTAAAACTCTTTACACGTATTTATTTTATATGTAAATTTAATAAACATCTAATAATAAAATAAATTATTAAAACTAATTATTGAATCAATTCAATTTGACCCAACGTTCCCTTTTTCTTTTAAAATTTAAGGTATAAAGAAAGTGTGAAGTTTGAATACCAGACAGTCGTTGAAAAAAATTGCTTGATAGAGAAACGTAATCTCTATAGATGCCGAATGACATGCAGCCGGTTGAGATATTTTCAACTCAATTTACTACCTTCTACTGCAGGTTTATCTGGTTGCTACAATTTCTTCATTTATTTAGTATTACATTTTTTTTTTTTTTCGAATTTTCTTAGTATTTTGTTTTAATTTCATTGACGAAACTACGAGATGCTACTTTTAAAATATTTTAATTATATTTAATGATTCAAATATTTTCCGGCAAGTAAGACATAGAATTTTCTTAAAAAATTAAAAAGAAGTTTTAAAATGCATCTTGGAGTACTTCATAAATCATAAAGGTTGTTTTTGCTTTCAAAGACTTGAATGCCTTTGAAAAAAAAGATTTGAAAGGATTCTTCTAATAAATATGTAACATCATACTTGTATATATTATTTAAAACATCGAAGAATATGGCGCAGATTATCGCTTGTATCTGAAAAATGTATTTGTACGGAGCGTTATGTAAATGTTAGCCTTAAAAAAGTAGGACAAAAGGAATGCTAGCTGAAAAGAATCATATCAAGAAAAAAAAATTCTTCTTCCTTTACCATTTGGCATGCAACTTTTCATTCATGAATATTATTTATATTTCCGAGTTCAAAGGAATGGTGAATAAATTTACTCCAGAGTAAAATCATTTCGAATGGAAATTTAGTTTTTTTCTCTTTCTGAGCATTCAATTTTGGGACTCTCACTTATTAAACCATACTTAACATTGGATAAATACCATGCCTCCTTTTGGATACTTGAAAAAAAATATCATGCATCATTTCTTTTCATGATTGGTTTTTTTTTTATTAAATGACTTCGAAGCGTAAAAAAATAAATTATGGGGCCAACAATAAATTGTAGTAAAGCAGGATATTATTTAAATGCAGGAATACGCAAACGTAAGGTGAGACCTTCTCTTGCAGCAGTCATTGGAAAGCAGGTATAAAAAATAACTACCCACAATTGTCTTTACACAGAAGGGTTATTTGCAAGAAGGGGCAGCATTGTGTGTTCTCCTCACACTACACCACCAAACTGAAAGATTTAATTGGACACGCACAAATGTCATTTGGAGTATATGTCAATGGAGATCTGCATTCTTTACTAATGAGTTCATATTTTGTTTTAAAAGTAACTCAAGAAGATATTTGAACTAGTGGATCCGGGAACTTGCTATTCACCAGTCATACCATAAACACAAAAAAACATATTTGTATGAAGAGGGTTCAGTGTCTGTGTGTCAAATGGTATCTTTTTGGATGGCTGCTCTGATCTGCGTCGAGAATCACCTTTGCTAAGTTATATAGACAAAATATCTGATTTAATTGTTTGCCCTTATGAAAAATCAGGGGGGGGGGGGGGTAATTCCTTCATCTTACAAAACTAAGCCGAGAGACCACGCAGGATTAGATTGATGGAAAATTATCTTTATGAGAAGAATATTGAACGTATGGGTTGACTAGAACGTTCTTTTGACTTTTACCCTATTCAGTATGTTTGGGATGTTCTAGGGAGACATATTACTTTCAGTACCCGCCTCCTACAACTCTTCATAATCTTCAAAATGCATTAACAATATAATAGATTTTGCTGCCAATTAAGTCTGTTAATTCCATATTTATCACGGAACATAGCGATCGTGCCTACATAGAACTCAGGTACTATGTTTATTGGTTTATTTCCTTGTGTGTATTTGCAATGAGACATCAAACAAGCCTATTGTTCTATGTGATTAATTTGTGAAGCACTGTTTATCAAATGTTTCTTCTATTTTCACTAACTTAGAACATACAGAAATTTTCCAATTGCTATTTATCTAGTCTTTTTTGTGAATTTTTGGAACTAAAATATATTGGTCACCGTCCTAGATTGTTTAAGACAGGAACATACTTTGACAGATAGCTATGCTTCTTAAAGTATCCCTTAAAATGTCTCCGATGTAAAAGATTAAATATTACACTATGAAACTATCAGCCAACCTTAGATGTCATCATTAGTATCAATGCAAAATCAAGAAATATGTATTTAAAAATTAAGGAGTTTAAATCGATTGATATATTTCAATCGTGAAAGTCTAGGAACAGATAATGGTGATTGCAGTAAAATGTAGCTTAATTTAAACTTGGAAACGATTCGAAAGTTCATTTAAAATCAAAAAACAAATTCTGAAGAAGATTAAGAGCTTAAGTCAAAAAAATTAATTTTAATTTAAAAAATTAATTTAGACTCACATTAATTCTAAAACACAATGAGACTGTTTGGGCGGAATCTGACTCTTTTAATGATTTCTTTCATTAAATAATTTCAAAATAAATTTTTTAAAAAAATGAGACATTGTATCTTTTTTTAAAAATCTGATGCTGTGTCTTGGATTAGCCCTCAAAATCTTAGGTTACCTTCTTTATGAATGCTTATTTTACACGAGCTTTTTAATGTATGCACTACAGGTGGTTTTTCACAGCGCAGGTTAGTTATTAATATTCTTTACTTATTTTTGTTGTACAAATATATTCATATTTTAACTAAGCTTTCTCTAGAAGAATTGAATTATAAATATGACATAAAAGGCATATTATTAGTTATTAAAGCATGTTAAAAATTTCAGAAACATTATTTTATAGGCATTAAGATATATAATGAAAATTTAATAAATGTAATATTAAATTGTCATTATACATCTCGAATATTTTGATTTTTTTTATTTGGTGATTATTTCGATTTCTTTGTGATATATTAATTACTTAAGCTTACAATATTCTAAGAAACTAAATTATTCTAGATGTACAATAACCTCGGAATAAATGGTTTAACAATGTGCATTTATTCCGTTTCAAAACTATGTTTAACATTACAAGATTAATTGTTAATATTCAAGTCTTGAAATAATTTTCATTTCCTCTGTTCTACGTATATAATTAAAAGACCAAAAAGCATTCGAGATTAATGACCTTTAATAGGAAGATTATGGCGCTTTGAAGATGTGTCTTACAATCTACTGTCTTAATTTCCTCTTCCAAATCTAGTTTTGGATTTGTGAGGACTTTGATGATTTTACTAACGCCGAAAGGGTTTATACAGAAGATAATGATGACATAGGGATGATAGTTTTTTAGATGGAATCAATATGTATAATTATTAATATAGTAGTACAAAGAGAACAGGAATAAAAATTAGCTATAAAAATTTGTGACTTAGTTTGAAAAGTATATTACCAAGTAGTAATTAAAAGATTGTTCCTGGACAAATAAATACGAGTCAACAGGAAGAAATTATTTCGAAATGGGGTTTCAGTTGCTTAGTGATAAGTATCAAACCGTTATTTGGAGCCATTGGAAACTTTTCCCCATCGGATAAAAGATTCTAATCCAAATTTAGTTTTAATCTGATAAGTTCAGATCAAAAATTTGAAGGAGAATTGTGCTATAATTTGAGAAGAAAATCTGATATAAATATCCGTGCTTAACTGCATAAATTGATTAATCCTTATAGTACGATTCTCCAACGAAGTCTCAGTCTATTAAGGATTTTAGTAAAAGGTGTTATTTATGTAACAATATGTACAGTTACATAAAATAGATATAGCTTTATCATGCATATTTCTTACCTAAACTGGTCAGAAATGGTTTTCTAAACTTATAATTCTTCAATAGCGTTATATAACAGCATATAATGCTATAAGAAAGGATATAAAATTTAAACAAAGCGTATTTTTTCTTTTTTGAATTATTTTGAACACTTGTTCGCTTTAAAATTAAAATTTCTACTTAAAAAAATAAGTATTAAAATAGTGTGATTTAAAGATTAATATACCTTCTTTTTTCCTTATTGCTTCAAGTTCTTGAAACAAAGGTATTTTACATTTTAATTTGAAGTAATAGGAAGTGATTTAATTCTTAAATTGTTATTCTTTTACATGTAACAATTTCTTGTTATTTTTAATACATATGCTTATATAATAGTATTTATGTATATTGTATTCCAACTCTGAATAATATTAAAATATAATTTTTTTCAAGAAGAATCACTCAGTTTTAACCTTTTACCAAGAATACTTCATAAAAAATTAAACGAGAAGACATCTTGAATTTTTCCTGCAAATTTAAAAATACTTCATAAACACTGTTCTCTTTTAAAAATAGTAATAATATTTAAGCAGAAACACTAAGCCACCTTAATGCTTATCAGATCAATATTTTTCAGTTCCATGGGAATAATTATTATTATTTTGAAAGTTTATCGATTGTTTTACAAAGTTATTACATCGTGACCAATATTTAGATGTATTATGTCTAATAGTTTCAAGCATTCTTGCTCTATAATTTTTAAATTAAAATTTTTATTTTTAAGGTCTTTTAACTAATATGTCCAGAGGTTATACATCATATGATCAATGCAGGATTTTTAATGCAAAGAAAATTATTTTGTTCGAATAAATAATGAATGACAAAAATTGTATTTTAATTCAAAAATTTTGCATTGATCACAAATCTTAAATTTTAAAAAATAATAAATTGAAATTAAATTCATGTATCCTATCCATATATTAATATTTGTCCTATGAAATTATTTTGAATTGTTTTTTAATTAGTAAAGTAATAATTAATTAAATGATAGAGAAAAATGTGTCGGAAGGTCAATTGTCCATGAAAAGAAGACATTATAAAATCTTATGTAAAATGTTTATGCTTTATGCGTGTAAAAATTTGTCTATCGTCTTTATGATACAATGATATATTATGTAGTTTTAGTTCTCTGTTTAATTACAATACTTTATTACATAAAGGTAAATAGTGTTTTGCTAAAAGTAATTGAAGAAAATTACTTATTTATCTTTAAACACTCTGAACTATTTAACTCATTAATAATTATTAATATTTATTTTTATTAAAACTCAAAAAAAGAGCATTAATATAATTAGAATTTAAAACAATGTAAAAAAACCGAACTTCTTATTTCCTTTATAAATGAAAAAATATTGAGAAATGAAGTTTTGTTATCAAATAAAATAATACAAATCTATAATGTTATTTTATTGTGTGTTTACCTAATTATTTACTCGTTTAGTTTTCAAGATCGTAAATAGCTTTAAATATTAACATATATACTTTTATTATGTACTTCTTTTGAGCATTATTAGTTTAATATCATAAAAATCTCTCTCTCTCTCTCTCTCTCTCTCTCTATATATATATATATATATATATATATATATATATATATGCACCAGGACCCTCTGATTCCTCTAGTTGATGAAAATAATTTGTTGGAAAATAATTCTCGTTATAATTTGAAGTTTACATTCTGCATTTAGTGAATTATTTACTTTCAGTTTAAATATCAAATTCATAGTAAATTTAAAAATTAAATAATTCGTAATTCATTAGGAAACATTGTATGCCACATTTCGTTTTTATACTTGAGGAGTATTAATCTCATTTTGAAAGTTGTAACCGAATTTACGTTCATGCACAAGTTTTGTAGACAGACATACATTAAAGCAACTTCAACCGACATATATTAAGAAGAATAAGCAAGAAAAATAAGCAATTAATTATTTCAAATGCAAGATAAATTGCGTTAATTTTCTTATAGAATTGGAAATGTAATTATTTAATATTCAAACTAAGGTTTTTAAAGAAGCTTTTAAGGTTTTTAAGGTATTAATTTCAAAACTTTTTGGAATAATTTCAAAGCATGTCTGGTTCATAGTCAATCGATTGACTTCAAAGTTAAATAGGCCTTTCAACATTACTGATTGAATTCTGTGATTTTAGTCGGAAATCAACCTTTGATACACTTTTAAAATGAGTTTATACAGAATATATCAATAAAAATGGGCGATTAAATGAATAATGGGCGAAGTATTTGTAAAATAAAATGAAATTTGACTTTTTTAATAAGTGAAATTCAATAATAATATTCATTATTTCATTAATTCAACGTCTCTTTCTGTCTCCTAGAATCAAAACAAATGCTATAACGTCAACGATATATTTCGAAATTTGTCGCAATCAATTGTAATCTTTCCATTAAACAGTTTTCTAACTTCCTAACAATCCATTTGTTAGAAACACGCCTTTTTCAGAACTCATTAATCACTATACCGAGAAGAGAAGAGTTTACGATACTGTGGTTGGATGTACTTGGCAGCTACTCCTTTCTGTTTTACGGCTTTGGTGGGCTTTTTTTTTTCTTATCTGTATCCAAGTAGCAGCAGTAGCAAAGGAGGGTAATTTCCTTAAAGCAGAAGCTTCCAAGCCTTGTAATTAAATGTGGACTGTGCTCGGCTGTAGAATGAATTTGTGCCGTTATTTGTGGCGTGTAACAAGATTCTTTCGCTTTTCCAGCAACAAGCGAGGAAATTGCTTCTAAATAAAGGGAAAAGAAGTGGCAAAATCCATGAAAATTACCTGGGAAAGCGGAATTTACTCTTTACTCAACATTTTTCTTTTGTTTGAAAGATTTACATTTATTTTCTTTTTTGATAATATTGCGTTCTTAATTCGAAAGTAAACGGAAGATTTCATTAGAAATGTGTTTCTGATGTTAAATTTCTTTATAAAATATTATAATAAATGCTTAATAATTTTTATTACAAAGAACAGTTACCACAAAAGAGATCTAAGTATTAGTTATTTTAATTTTGCTAAAAATTAAGATTTCCTAAAAATAAGTGTAGATGGGCATATATTACTTTAAATACTATTAAATTATAAAAAATTTAATTATTCAATTAAGTTAATCAATTGGGAATAAAATTAAAGAAAAATTAATTATATTTGATGTGACTTAAATTTTAGACAATATCCTTTCATGACATTTGCACAAAGTAAAGTAAGTTATAAAAGCGTTGCAATGTATTTTTTATGTCTAAACAATTTATAAATCTCAGTTGTTTTTGTTTTCAGAATATATTCTAACAATGTATAGAAAGTGGGCCCTATAAAGGTAAAATTAATGAAAGCAACTGTTTCGAAAAGTAAAGGTAAAAATTTGAATCTGTTGAAAAAAATCAAGAAAGATGGATATGGAAACTTGAAGCGGATAAAAAAAAAAGAATTTCTCGGCATGTCTTATTCAAACAATTTAGCACTTTCTAATTTTTGTATATTAAACATAATACTAAAATAAACTAAGATAAATTATTCATATATATGGACAAAATAAATATTTCAGAATTGCGTATTTGAGATTAATTCAGCCTTATCTTGATAAATTTACATTATTTAACAGGGAATATTCAGATTTGCAGAGCGCACATTTACTTTTGAAAAATGAATGTAGAAAATTCATTATTTAAATATGATGGAATGGAGCAATTGTAGGAAAAATTATAATTATCTTTCAAAAAGTGTACTCAAAGGGTAAAAAAACTAATATTTTTATATTTATTTTAGTTGAAGGAACTAATATTTTTA
>BMAW01028255.1:888486-1011054 GCA_019974015.1 Nephila pilipes | reverse complement strand
AACTAATATTTTTATATTTATTTTAGTTGAAGGAACTAATATTTTTATATTTATTTTAGTTGAAGGAACTAATATTTTTATATTTATTTTAGTTGTAGTATTAAATAAAACGTCACATTTCCAAACTTTTGAAACTCTTACAAAATCTGATTACCATTTTCTAATTTTTTCGGATATATTTGTAGTACATTCCGATATGTAACTGGATTTGGAATTTTTTATAAAGTATATGAAATATTGCAAGGTTATTGATACACTTCTATAAAAAAAGGGGGGTAGTTATATTATCCCAAACAGTGCGACAATTTTCCGTAATTGAACTTTGTCATATTTTCCTTTTAATGCGTTATATAAATATACTTACTTTATGTTAACATTGTTCCCTAAACAGAATTAAACATTTTCTTTTTCTCATACGAAAAAAGAAAACATATAATAAAATTTATTCATTACATCGAAATTATTTTATACGCTTCGAAGTCTTTAAGGAAGCTATTCAGATTTTTTTTTTGGTGTAGTATGGTTGAATATGTTGACAGATCTTCAATTTTAGATATATCTCTAAAAAGAGCAGAAATCTCTAAATTTCAGTGTATTTTTCCCGAAAAATTATACATCAGGTTTGTTTTAGATTTTTTCAAAATTAAATGGGTATTGTACCATTGCAACAACAAAATTTATTAAAATAACCATGACTAATTAATTGGTTGCTTGCGTCACACTTAGAAGCAACATTAGAGTGATTGGTGACGGACCTTGTAATTTTAAACCTCTGTCAAGTAAGGAGAGCGATACCTGAGCTGACACCATCCTAAAAAAATTTCCACACTACCCCAACGGGAAAACTTGGGACCTTGACAGATTTAACAGGCATCACACAGTGGATCATTAGTGGCATCAGAGCTAGAATTCAAGAATTGAAAGTAATAAGTATGAGAGTTTGACCTCTAGGCTTCCATCGCCTCAAGACAACTATGGCAGACCCAAAAAATGCATAATTAAATCAAAAATTTACCAGAACAAATCAAAATAAAACTATTATTTATTCATTCCACGAAATCCAAATATCATTGAAGAAGTGTCAATTTTAATTGATTACTGTTCTGATTTAATTAATTTTTGCCATGACAATCAGCAACAAACAAAACCCATCGTTAGCAATATCAACCTACTTCAATCCTGTTTTTCCCACTAGCATCTTTATATCACTTGTTCGCAGTCCTGAAAATCAATACATCTACAAACCAAGGCAGGCAACCCCAGTATTTTCATTTTCCAACTTACATACAAATCTTTAATTACCACTTGGTAATAAGCTTTTAGGCAAGCGTAGAAATTAAAGTTATGCTATCTCACATAATACAATTGATTAGAGGTCAGAGCCTAACCGGGCTGAGGACTCCAGCAAACTTCGAGCCATTCATCTCATCCTACAAACCAGATAGAAAAGCAATATATATATGTATATATATATATATATATATATATATATATATATATATATATTGCTATATATATATATATATATCCTCAAGTTATTATCTCAATGTTTTTAAATAAAATTAATTATTTTTGACTTGGTGCTAAAGTTTTTTTTCTTGTTATATATTAGTAAAAACAAAACCATTTTTAAAATTTCCATTAGTTTTTTGTCTCTCTTTTATCCTAACTGTATCACTTTTTTTAGGGGGGGGGGGGAATACGAACAATTTAGCTTGTAAACTATGAACTAAAAACTGCATTTTACTTCAGTTATTTTCATGTTTGTATAAACAACTAAAATAAATTAATATGGTTTTACTAGAAGTACAATCGATGATACAGAATAAAATTAAAATCACTTGTAAAGTGAACAACTAAAAATAAGAATGAACTTCATAAGAAGAAAACAAATGCCGTATGATTTTTTTTTTTTTTTTTTTTTTTTTTTTTTTTTGCAGATCTCCAAATCACACATTTTTAACGCATTCATATTATTACGTATAAATAAAATATAGTTCGCTAAAAATATTTTTAAAAAATGAAAAACTATTAATTCTTGTACCCTCCTTTTTTTTTTCAGTGTCATTGGATGCTAGGCCAATAGTGATTCCAATACTGTCTTGCGTCCTCTGCTTTCCAGTCCTGGCATTTGCTGTCATTTGTGCACTCAGATACAGAGCTATAAGACTAAGACAAAATGATCGACTTAAAAGAATACAGTCTGGGTAAAGTTTAGAGTATTTTTTGTTCCATCACATAATCATATTATATTTTAATAACCAATTTTAAAGATAAAACACCTATTTCCAACGTCTTAAAATATATTAAAATTTTGAATAAAAATCTTTGCGTCTACTATCATTTAATAGCACTAAATACCCTGTGACACTATAAAATGTCTTCGTGTTGTGGTATCTATATTTTTAAAACTGAATCATTTTAAGATTTATTTTGGCATCAACTATTTATAACTCAGATATAAATTCCAAAGGAACGAATTATATAGATTTGTTTTAAATTTTGTAAATACTTTCTACAATTTTAAACATCATTCTATTTTTAAAGGAAAGAAAAGACGTGAGCTCATTTTTACCTGCGTTTTTTCAAAGTAATCAAACATCAATCTTTTGTCACAAATTCTCTATTATTAATATGATTTGTAAAATAATTTTTAGTGTTATTTGAAAATTCAACTGAAAAATATCGAAAAGTGTTAAATTTCTTCTTATTTCAGCAAATGTAATACATGTTTATAATGAATATTTCCTCAAGTTTTTGAAATAAATATTTCTAATTAAAATATTATTACATTCCTTTCAAAACATTAGTCTTACTAACGAACTTAAAATTTATGTACAGTTCTTACAATAAAATGTAAAATTATATTTTAATAAATCTAGACGACAATATGAAATATCAAGTAAAATCCTATTTTGATAACTATGATTAAATACTTTAATGATTTATTTCCATCGTTTGCTCAAATTTGACATTCCTCAGACCAAGCATTCATAAATGTTTCATTCATTTCCTGTATTTTTCATCCATAAGCTCAAATTTTATATAATAGATAACTATTACAGCAATAGAACCATTATAAAACGAATTATTTGCAATGAGTGCCCAATGTCAAAAGAGTGTTTAAATGTAATTTAAGAATGAAATCTTGACACAACTTTCAATTAATACCCATTCTGAACTCAATATATATAGAGTGATATAAACAATTTAGGACGCAGGTATTATTTATTGTATTCCCGTTACTGGAGAACCCCAAAAGCAACATCAAAATTAAATATCTCACTGTCTCATTAAGCAAATATATTATTTTCATTACAATACTTTTATGAGATTTAAAACCCTGTTTTAATTATAAAATCGAGTAAATATAATAACTATAAAATCTTTAAAATTTTCATTAACGTTTTTCATGATTTTCTTGATATTTCCTAACATTTACTTTATAATTTCTAATTAGATAATTAAAAATTTATGAATCGAAATATGTTTTGATAATTTACTGTAATATAGGAGTAAATGAATATCATTATCATTTTTTTTCAAGAATCAAGCATTTCTTTATTGTTGAAATTCGGGTAACTTCATATTTTTCGAAGCACAGCTATACTCTTGTTTTTGGAATCGTAATAAGATCATTTGCGAAGCAAATACCTCTACCATGTATATTAAATATGTTATTCATACAAACAAACATTATATTAAATATAAAGAATACATATCATTCGTTTTGTTTCAAGAATAGCGATTATTTCTTTAATTTTCAGTTTCGAAAATTTATATATTCCTTTAAGAAGAATCTTATTTTTAGAACCCTACACAAGTTACTTTTTCAAGTGAATAAGTCTTTCAAACTTCTGATATGTAATAACAGGATTCCTTTTAATTAAGAAATGAATTGCGAAAGTATATTAAGTTATCAAATGAAAACCAGCAAGAAAAATATTAATATTAGCAATAACAAAAGTTACAACGCATCATTAATGAAACATTCTGCGAAAATTAAACACGTTTCTCCTTTAAGACTTCTTAAATTATAATCTAAAATACTTTTTTGAAATCTTTTCAGATATACACATAATAATTAAGAGAATAATTTCTACATTAATGGTGGACTTAAACTATAATAATTTTCCTTTGAATGTATTAAAATTAAAGATAAATACACATTATTCGTAAAATAGGAATCTTAATTAATATTTTTAACAATATATTATAGCAAACTAATAACGCTTCAAAAATTTCATTTTTAGAAACTCTGCAATGTTAAAGGGAAATTAATTTCACAATAATATAGCGTATTGATATAAACTGATTAATTTTCATTTGTTTTTTTTCTTTCTCTCATAATAATTTTTAGGTATCATTAATTATTATAATTTTGCAAATTATGATTTTTCTTTATTCTTCTCGTTATGTAAGTAAGTTACTTAATTAGATCATATGAACACTGATAAATACTGAAAATAGGAATATAAATTAGTTACAAATACCTTAAGGTGACAGTATACTATGAAAAAACAATTTTTGGTTTAAATATCGATTTTTTTATTTTTGGTCTGATATTAATATTAAATGTCTTATGTTTAAGAATATGTTAGAATTTTGTTTCTACTTTATTTAGATATTAAATTTTATAGCTGTTTGAATATTACTTTATCGTGAATTTCTCTTACAAAAAAAAATCTATAAATTTTTTTTTTCATATTTTTCATTACTGCAAAATACAATATCTGAAAATAATATGCATCAATGAATCTGAAATTTTATATGTGTATTTTCACAATACTTATACATAGAATAGACTATTCGTGAGATTTTATATTCAATAGAAGGGGTTTTTTTTATTTTCCTATAAAATGAAAATTATGATTTCTTAAAGAAAATTTCAGTGTTCAAAACTCAAACCACCATAATTTCCTACACAAGAGCTATACTATCAAAATAATAGTCTATTCTCTAGATAAGACTATATTATGCCTTATTCAATTTACAAAATCTCAATATACTTATTCTCTTTTGAGTTACCATGTTGAGTTACCATGTTTTGTGGAAAGTCTTAATTCTTGCTTATATTAGTATAAAATGCCCTTTTGAGAGTAAAATTGTATACTATCAAAACTTTTCTTGGATATTTTTCTAATTTTGAAGCCCCATTAGGTCATGAAATATACATTAAAATTGTAAGCAAAATTTTAAGTTATTTCAAGAAATTTTCTTCGAAGGTGTACTGAGATAAGTAAAATTCTGAATCTCTTCGAAAGAAATTAAAATATTAAAGAAATTTTTAGAAACTATTTTTAGTATATATTAAATGGTTCCAAACGCGTTGTAGAAAGAATATGCAATTAAAAATATTCCACTTGAAAAATTTATGAAATATATTCTTGTATCTAATTATTTGTAACGTTCTATTAAATTACAGTTTAATTATACATTTTTAATATCATCAAGATAGCATTAATCCACTCTGAAAACAATTTGCTTAAAATGAAATCCTTTTTTCTTAACACGGGCGTCATAGCATTCATATTTGTTTCATGTATCAAAAATTCATTTAAATAAATTAATATATGTTTCTAAATAAGGATAAAAATCATTTTTGTCAACATAGCTATTTACATGGATTTTTAATACAAATCAATAATAGGAACTATTCTAAAAATTTAATGAAACTGTTCTTTCCATCATGAAAAGTAAAATTATGAATGAGTCTAGATGACAAGTCAGACGATATATTCAAGCAATCTACATTTTTTTAACTATCAGTAATAATACATACAGAACACGAGCATAAAACAAAAAAAAGAAGTACGAATACATTTTCAGACCATGTCTAAGTTAAATGAATACGTGAGCATCAATAAAATAAATGTTTGATGTTTCTATATACATCTTATACATTTTACAATCTTTAAAACCTTTATAGGTCTCAGGATTTCAAAGAGAAGTTAAAAATCGGATAGCATAATTTAAAATATTTAAATTACCTTCCTACATTTTTCAGCTGTCCTTAGAATGAATATTCCCAAGAGCGTTAAACTATGAGTAGATGAAAAATGGTATAGATTTAAAAATCAGTTTCAATATTGTTTTACATTTCATAACATAGATGGAAATAGCGAGAGTATTTATTATTAGTAAATGAATTAGTGTAAATATATTTTTTTTATTTAGTATGTATATTGATATATTGAAATTGTACGTTATTTACCTTTTTACACTAATAAATTATATATGCATATATTATTTAATAATAACACTAATAATTTTTTAAATGTTTAATCCCCATGCGACCAAAATGCCGAATGCATTCATTAAAGCTTACTTTTACTTAAAAATTGTATCAAATAACAATTGCTTAAATAAAATGAATATTTTCAATGCATAACAAAATATTTCACTTTTTTATTTGAATTCATTTGCTTAATTAATTTCAATTGCACCCGCGAAGAAGGAAATAAATAATAAATGAAGTGAACTTTTTATTTTACCCTTAATGATATTTTGGTATTGGGCTCGTAATCAAAAAAATTAAAGAAAGAAGAACTGCAAATAAACAAAAAAATAAATTTATAACCAAATGACTAATGGACTTATAATCGAAGTTGTGAGTAATCTGTGTGAATTCTAAAATAACTCAGAAATCTAAATGCATTTTTCATTATTTTTTTTCCATTAATACTTTCTTCTTAGAATATAATGCGAACAGATTGCAAATAAATTATTAAATTGGATGCAACAAGTTTTTAATTGTTTTTGAAAAAAAAATACTTTTCATTAGTTTTATTTTTTACTTTCTAAATTTAATATTTATCTTTTCAAAGCTTCATAATGTACTAAAATAACGAAAGAAACAAACTTTCGAAACATTTTAATTTCCAGTATTTACATCTAATATTTTTGAGTTATTATATAAAACTTTATAAGAGATATGTTGACAGAAGTTTTTTCTACATAGTGAAGCAGACAAAATGACAGTATTATAAATATAAGCAATAATTGTGCATAATGCAATTTTTTTCTACATTGTGTCATTCTTATCCATTTTTAATAATATTATTTAAATATTATGTACTGAAATAAAATGATAAAAATCAAAATAGATTCATATTAGACAATAAGTTCTCTCTCTCTTCTATCTATCTATCTCTGGTTATTACTTAAACTATGTTATTATAAATTAACCAATTATACTTTAAAATTAGATTATGCAAAATCTTATTTTTTTTTCAAAATTATTTTTAAATCTCGTAACAAATTATTTTGTACGAATTATAATTTTACTTGACGAATTATGATTATATGAAATAAAGGCATCTCAGTAATTGAACCTATATTCAATCGCATTTATAATATATGTTTCATTATTTATTTTTTATAATAGTTTTAGATGGGGATAGATTTAAAAATGAACAATATTAGACATTTATATATTAAACACTATTAGACATGGTTTTAAAAATAAAGTGCAAAAAAATTGATCTTAAAAATTATACCGCATTTAAACTAAGAAGTAATCTTTAAAAAATACTTAGTACTAAAACATCTATATAGGACACCTTGGTGTTTTTACTCAGAGAATTACTGTAATGTTATTTTTCTTTCCAGGTGCCGTTCCGTGACTCTGGAAATCCCAGCTCGCGATAAATCCTCTTTTTATTCGAAAGACTCTTCCTCCGATCCTAGCCTCAAGGGTATAGGAGAGATCTCTCAGGCAGTTCCAGAAAGCCCCCCTCTTCTAATGGCCCCCAGTACTTCTGGGACAAGTAGCAGGAGGAGCTCAAAAAGCAATCAGCACGTCAAGTTCATGACCACCACTGCCGTGTTTCACGGACGGACCATTACCGGACTCAACGGTCGATTCAAGTCGACCGGCAAATCGCAAAAGATATTCTGGGACGAACATTCTTCTCATGTAGAATGTGCCCAAGAACTCGAGAAGGAGTTGAGTTTAGCTCTTAATAGCTAGCCCATGGAGAACTTAGGACCATTTACTAAAAGAAAATCCATCGATAAGCGAACGTAAAGGTGAGGTTGGGATTGACATGGCGAATACAGAAAGAAAGATGAGATCTCAAATGTGGATGATAATCACGTTGTGTGGTGAATAAGAATTACGTTTAACTCGATTCCGGGCATTCTATTGGTAACCGGGTAGTAAAGTTTCTATAGGAAGCTGATACTGAACGAAAGGGACGTGACAGACGTATGAGAATAATGAGGATTTTATGTGAATTTTGTACATTTGCAACGAAATGTACTTTAAGTATTACTTAACATGTGTTTGATTTAAGAGGTATAAATATATTCCAATTAATGCAATTGTTGACCAAAGAACAATATTGTAATCGAAAGCTCAAAATTTCTGTATAATGCTATCATCATTTTCATGTTTAAAGCAAACATAAGACGGTGATTTGAGAAATAACTGATATTTAAAATTTCTTTTGTGCATTTTGAATTAAAAATGTGCAAAATTTAATACCAATTCTGAAGTTTAATATACTTCTGTCTAAAATAGTATTATAAAGGTATTTACTAATACAGACGAGACATAAATGTATCTTACTTTTAAATGATGACGCATTTAGTGTAAATATATTCTTTAATAGATTGGTTAACAATTTGTATAACTAATTTTGTAAATTTCTGTAACTAGAATAAGCGTCTAATATATATTTTACGTTATAACATTAACTATATATTATTATAAAAATTCGTAGAATATGCGTAATTTGAATTTCTTTTAATTCATTAAAACGAAAATATCTAAAATTTGTTGCATAATATATATTTCGTAATTTTAATATGTTTATGAAACCTGAAACAAAATTTATAATTATTACATAAACAACCATTTAAAATTACTCTGATGTCAAGAATCTTACATTTTTCAAAAGCTTCTTTCAATAATGATTAAAATAAATATTATTTAAAACAAAATTTTATATAAATATGCAAATTAAATTTCGAATTTTAAATAAAGAAATATTTATTTCATAATTTATCAGATTTATAAATAAAAATATATAAATTAAGGAATTTAGGAAATCTGTATTAATTTCTATAACAAATTAAATTCAGTAATTTCGATAGTATTTAAAATTGCTACATTCATTAAAATTAATATTTTTTGAAATATTAAGTACATACTTTTAAAAGGTTATTAATAAAACATTTAACAAATTGTGAACTGGTAATTTAAATAAAATGAAATGTTATTGTAAACTTAGCTCAGACAACGAAATTTTAAATTCTTTCAATACACATATTTTTCACTTGGTACAGTCTCTTTGGTTTATTGAATTAATAATTATTCCTAGAATAAATTCACACGAAGGCTTATTTTTGTAAGTATTTCATTTTTTTAATGAATTGAAAACCATTTTTGAGTCATTTTGAACAATGGAAAGTTTGACTGCATGTGTAATGTTTGATACAAGATCATTCACTTCATAACACACAAAAACATTGTTCTCATCCTAAAAATAAGTAAATAAGTGCTTTTAAACAAATAAATTACTTAAACAAATATAAATAACACACTAATTGTATTTTTAATATCAATAATTCATTTCTTGACTGTCAAGAAGGAAGCGATCTTGTTTATACTAAACTGTTTAAATGAGTGATAATTAGATTTTTCTAGCAAATTTTCAATAGCTCAAGTGGAAGCTTAGAATTCCTCAGAGAAATTTCAGACTCCTTCTGGAATGTACCAAGAACTTTTTAACCGTTATGGTTTTCAACATTTTAAACGAATTTTCAGCATTTAGATGCAACAAAAAAGAAATTTCATACTTTCATATATGCATAATATTATTGTATATCTAAAACATTTCTAAATCATCGCAAAAATACGCATTACGTCGAATAAATGGAGTGTATTTATTCAATTACTGAATATGTACACAAAAAAAATAATAGAATTAGACAATGATTGCTTTGAAATTAGACGTGGATATTAAATTAGGTACAAAATTAGATATTATCGCTGAATAATACCTATTATACATAATGTGTATGTACTACTGATAAAATGACAAATAAGGAAAACATCGTTATATTACTTCACTAATAATTAAATATTGCTCGATAAATTGCTTAAAAATGGAGTAAAGTGCATATAAATGCTTTCAACAGTCGCTCCTTTTTAGTACATTTGAAATTTTACTACAAGGATATTTAGTTTTTATATATAAAAATTGTGCGATTGGAGGAAAAAAATTGAAACTTTGTTAGCTTAATTTAGATTGATTCATGTTCTAATTACTCAAAGTATCAATGATAAAATTTTATTCGGTACACTGTGTTGATAACAGGAGAGAAATAATGGAATTTTATCATATTAAAGAAATTTAGCCGATGATTTTTGACTATACGTTGTGAAATCTTTTATGTTATTATTTATAGCTTAAATTTCATTAATGCAGCATCTTTATTATCAGTACGAGATGCTATTTGACGAAGTGTCTGTAAAAGATCAAAACCAAAAATTATTAACTTGATGTTCACACACTTCAGTACTCTTCAATTCATATTTCTCATATTTTAGCCACTAATTTTCACATTTGTATACTATGCACTAATGTATGTCTTACTAATATTTTATGTATATTTCATCTCGTGAGTGTATTAAGGTATTTTTTCTCTAAACCGAGTTATACCTTTTGAGAGAAAAGGTTTCCTGAAATGCATTATCTTAAAGGAAAAGCAAAAAAAATCGATTTCAAATTTTTTTCTATCAGTTGTAAATATAACTGATTTTTTTTTTAACTAAATGTATTAGAAAAACGTTCACGAATTCTATAAATTTAATTTTTGTTGACTCTCCTCCAACCAGTTCATCTCTTAAATTTATGTAAATAACAGAACATATATATATATATAATTTCGAAAAATGATTTTATTACACATACGATGGTAGTTCAAAAAGTACCCGTAATAGGAATGGGAAGGGAAATAGGGTATAGGGTGGAGGAAGGGGGTAAATCTCTGTAGCAATGTTCAGCATTCAATTTTCCTTTTCAAAGAAGTTCATGCGAATGATACCTTTCGTATCCCAAAAAATTGTTATCAGAATATTTCGGCTCATGAGACTGTTTTCGCCTTCTCTGGGGCAGATTCACTGCAAGCAATAATTGTTTTGGCTGTTGCTTGGTTTTCGGAGTATAATAAGGAATCCTGGTGAGTGTGACGCAAAATGGCGATGACTACTCAACGCTACTCTATTTAAGTTTTGATTTGGCAATAAATGGCTTCCGAAAAAAGCGACTTTTGAGCCAGTATTAAATTTGATTTGGTACCATTTAACAGGTAGCAGCACGCAATAATTCCAAACTGTCCTAGAAATGCAATCTGTCCTCAAACGTGGGTACCTTTTGAACATCCCTCGTTTAAGATATCTGCATTGTAATAGGTATATCTGAGGTCCTAATTTTTTTAATAAGTAGTATTATTTTCTATAGTTCATAGTCAAGTGTATTAGCTAAAGAATTTGTTATTTCATTTTTATTGCACAAAAAAGTTCTAAAAAGTAAATGAAACAACTGAAACAAGGACCAAACAATATAATTCTTAAAAAAATATTTGTTTGCGTTGCTTGATAATAAATATAACAATTGCTGCATATCTTGGATTCACTCATAATATTTCATGTGCTTATATTATAAATATTTACTTGCTTTCTCATTTCACCTTTAGTTCTAAAATATGAATAAGTAAACATTTAGTTTTTATATCTCATCTGAAAATAACATCAATTCTTTATTGTAGAATGTATGTCTAAATGTACATTATGTGGTTTTTGAATGTGCTATGTTTAAAGAATATGTAAAATACTGCATCGAATATTATTTAGAAACATGTTTTTCTATAAACTTGTATTGACTCAAATGTGAAGAAAAAAAACTTGTAATTACTCAAGTGTGAATTTCTTTTTTCATGTTCGAAATCAGGCGATATATACATTATATGTATAGACACCTTATAAGTATACTCATACGAGTACATGTGTGTGTTTTATACTCTTAATGGTGACTTATTTGAAAACGAAGCAACGATTAAATTCATCACGATAGTACGGTTAATCTGAATTAATGATAAAAAATGTATTCATTATTGGTTTCAACTACTTAAACTATTTGTAAAACATGTCCCAAGATTTAAGAAAAATTAAATATTTAGCCCAATTTTAATAAATGCATACGTTATAAAAAAAGTAATATTACTTTTCATCACAATACTCTTGAGGGGATATTTTTATTGTTAGTTAAAAGATAGATCTTCTTCTAAGAAAATATGCCAAGAATTAGTTTACAATTTTATTGCTATAGAGAAAAAGAATCAAAAATAAAGTAATAGAGAAAACAAGGACACTTGGATGCTTTATTGGAAAACTTAAAACGATGAAAGCTAACTTAATATAACTGTTTCGCAAAATATAATGTCGCTGTTTTTCCCGTTGGATGCAGAATATAAGTTGAAATTCATATCATCTAAAGCATCGGTGAAGCTTTTAAAAAAATTGCTTTTTTCTGCTTTTTCCTTCATTTATTTTAACAGTTACTTGCGAATAAGAAAAAATTTTCATGCAACATGATCTCTTATGTAGAAGGCACAATGAGCAAGATGGAATGTAACTTGACTTAGAGCAATATTATTGAAAATATAAAAGGTATAAGAATAAAATGTACAACAGAGAATTATCTAACATAAAATTTGATTCAATAAATGTCTTTATACAAATTTTAATAAGTAAAACTCTTTCTTCATACTTATCTAATGTAATTTTTTTAAAGAAATTAAATTTTAGACCATAAATGACTAATATTAAATTTAGTTATTGAAACAAATTTATTTATTTTTCCAGTAATTTTAATCAGTTTATAAAATCAATATATATGTGCAATAAAGCATCAAAAAATCAGTTATATTAATATTGTAAATAATTGCAATTTCTAAGATAATATCATATTGTTTGAGTTCTGTTTCAAATACTTATGATTATTTCGAACATTAAAAGTATTATTTTTACTTTAAGTTATTATTTAGAATATCAGATTTCAGTTTTCCCAGTTGGAGTAAGTTAAATAATGCAAATAATATTATTTATCTATATATTTAAAAATCTAATTATAACCACTATATATGGCATGTTCTGTTGCATGCAAAGGACATGCAAAATATATTAAGTTTTTTTTTAAAATATTCGAAGCATGAATGTAAAACCGCAAGTATAAATGACGATGAGAAAATTATTTTTGCCTTTTTTAAAGCGTAGAAAACGAGGAATTTTGAAATTATTCTATCGCAATCATTGTGAAAAAATAAAAATACAGCAGACTAAAATTGTTTTCTAAGTCAAACTTTAACAAAGCAGGGTATTCATTTAGATACATTAGAAAAGTATTTAATAAATAATGAACAGAATCTAATCACCACATATATAATTAACACCGCACTAGTATTTAATTAAAATTACATAATAATTATATTTAACTAATATTACTGTCTTTTAATTATTATATTTATAATATTAAATGCTCTTTTAAATCTAATTATTAGTTTTTCATTAGTCTTGTTTTAAAAGAGAAGAATTCACCTGCTGTAATTTCTGAAAAAATATTCTAAATACTATATCAATATATTTTTTCAAAATTATCCCACTGTATTTTTCTAATTTCGTAAAATTGATGAAAAATTGGGGATTGAAACTTATTTCATTGTGCTTCTATAAATTATAGAAGTACAATACATTCAACAATTTCACAACAATACTATCTTAATATTTTTAAAAACTATTTTTTTTTTTCATATCCATGTCATTAAACTTAAAAATTATTACATTGTACTTGTCCATAAAACTTACATAAGCACTCCGAACTTAAAGTAACATTTCGAGACCTTAGATCTGAAATTATTAGTTTCATTAATGGCAATCAATATTGATGGAATGAAGTGATTTTATTCAATAAAATCTACGTTTGTTTCATTTGTAAATAAAGAGAGAAACATCTCTAAATATCAATACATGGAGCCTATTTAATAGAAAATGAAGCTCATAGAACTTGCATTAGAATGTAATTAAAGCCATTTTAATAAAAGATTTTTGATAACAACATCCTGACAAGGAGCAATATCGTAATGAGAAAACTTTTTATAGCTTTAATTGTTAAAAATTTTGTTCATATGTAAGTTCCTTCAGTTAACAGGGAATACAAAGTAACAGAATACGTAACAAAACAATAAAAATTGGATTACAAATTATCTTTATTTCAATTCTGAAACTATTTTCTCTTCATTTCATGATAAATCTACACGATTATTTAGTATTCAAATTGTGTCCACTTAAAAGCATTATAGTTGATTCATTGATCGAAATCAGTGTTTCGCAACATATATGTGATATTATATGGTTATGAATGAAACCCAGCAAAAAAAAATTACAAATTTACAAACTTCACTAAATAGTGATTAAAAAAATCATTAATAATATTACAAATAGAATTTTAACATGCTATTAGTTTTCAAGAGATGAAATATTTTACTTTACGCATGAAAAGGGATTCATAAAGGGATGATTGTTCTACAAATCAAATTAGTAATAAATTTTAAAACTTCATCCTTTCTTATTTATAATTTTTTTCTGATACAACTATTTTGACTACTTGAACAATTCTGTCTCATGCACACATTAAAAAAATTCAGATATATTTATCGATAATTATGTATATAAAAAACACTTTAGTTTTGCAACCCAAAAGAAGATTAAGAAAATATCACATACAAATAAAAATTAATTGGTCTTATTTTTACTTAAAATATGTACCAGATATACTATAAATGTCATTAAATTGCATGAAATATTATAAGTTAAAAATAAAAAGAAAAAGATTTCTGAAAAACTGCTTTTAAAAAAGTCTCGATTTTTTATTTAATATAAACTTCCCCTAAGGTATTTCTATGGCTTCACAAATAGTCTTTATTAGTGCTAAAGATTCAGATTGTGTGGTGACAAAATTAAACGTTATGTAATTGTATAAAAGTGTAAATGAATTAAAATAGAAATTAACCTTCTGAACAGAAAAAATTATTTAAAATATTTTACAAAATTATTAATGGATGAAACATTCAACTCTATTTAAGTGTTTATTATAACGAAACCTTTACTCATTAGACAAAAGACTCAAGAGACAAATCAGAACGGAGTAAATAGACGGAAACTATCAGACTTGAACCAATATAACTTGAAGCTATGTACAGAAGAATTTGCAACAAACTATTAATTATAAATCATGCTTGTGGGAATGCACATTACCTTTTACTTATTTCTTTACAGACACAAGGAATAGAATGAACGAATATATATATTAATGTCCTTCGGGACCCAAATAGGAGTAGATGTGATTCTAGATACAGAATAAAGTAAAATCTTCAAACAAGACACCGATAATTGTCTATAAAATTCATGAGACTTACTCCTTTGTGTGTCAGTTTTGTAATTATCAAGCTAGACAATCAGTTGATTTATCTGCTTCCGATTTATTTATTTGTTAACCTCGAGGCTCTCGTTTTCTCTTTCGCGATTGTTGAAACGGCGCCGTAAACATCAATCTCATCACCTATTAATAAAATATTCGATGTACGAAACTTTCATTGATAGAGAGGTCAATATTACTACCGACAACGTTATTAAAAACATCTACCTACTTTTTATAACTTTTCATAATTTGTTTTATCTGGGGGGACGCCATTACCAATTTCTTTTCTTTTATTTTTTAACGACCTCTCGGGTAATCTTTGGGGGTAATCATACACCTGGGTTGAGAAATGCTGATCTAACTGATTCCATGATAACATTTATTTTCCTATCTAAAATCTATAAAAGAGAAGGGAGATGGACGTCTTTTAAAATGCGATAATACATGAGAAAATTTGAAATAAACATAGAGCATATAGAGTAAAATTCTGATATTAATAAATGTATAAATAAAGATATATAAATTTTCTATCATCCTTCAATTAATCATATCACTCGATAAGAATTTTCAAATTAATTATAAGTAGTCTTCAATAAATAAATTTATTCAACAGAAGCGCGAGATAGCACAATAGGTTGTGAGTTTATAACAACTCGTAATCGTTAAACTCGTGGTTAATTATCAAGAAATCAATATTGAAACAGATAGCGAAGATAGATAGCATGAAGGCGAAGAATATCATTTTTATTTTTAACACATTGAAACCACATAATTAGTCATATTAAAGGACTAGAGTAATGAAATGTCGAAAGCTTCCTCTATTGATTAACTTTTCTAGTGCTGATGATTTTGCATTGCAAGCATTTTCTAAAGGTTTCGTATAAAATCCCTAAAACTGCAAACAAAATGTATCATTTATGTTTAAATGAATAATATGAACATTTAAAAAAATTGATTTTTAAGTAATGTCTTGAACTAAAAAATTTATTTTATATCGAATCAGCATCAATGTAATTCTTCATCTTCTGATGAGCGTGTGTGAAGCATTTCGTCGTTGTTCTAGAGTTCAGTTATGTAGAATAATGGAGTAGTCTATCAATGATTAATTTAAAACCGTTTATTGAAGTTTCTTACCTTTTGCTTTTACAAATTATCATTTATTACATAGAAACGAGACATCACAAAAACGGGGCACTTTATCCACCAGTATTCAAGACAAGACGAAACGCAGATTAACGATATAACAGGGATAAATGTAGCATTTGTGGTGATCAGCAACACAAAGAGATACAAAATGGCATTTGAAATAACAGTCACATCGCTTCCAATAAAGTTCCGCTCACCAGCTTACTAGTTCTCACAACGCATAAATTTTCAAAATAATACTTTGCATGGAGTCCCAAGGTCTCCCATAATTCTGACTGATTCCCCGGATGAAATAGGCCACTTCTCGACAGATTCACTCGGTGACACTACTAACAGATTCATCAGCAATTCTCTTAATCAATTCCGACCGATTCGCGCATATCTGTAGTTATGGCTTTTACGGCTAGTAGAAAAGCCACTTGAAAAATTCATGAAAAGCACATAACTTTTACCTCATTGATATTTCAGGAATATTCCAGTATTTCTGAGGACCTTTATTCTATCACCAAAGTCTCCGTTTCTCGCTATGTCATCCAAATGCTCACCAAATCAGTGGCCAGGATTAGGAGGATCATTGCTTAAACTTTCCTTGGTGATCTACGACATACCTGTCAATGTCTTCTTTTCTTCTATAAGAGTAATGTTGCAGAGATTCATCATCTCAAGTTCTTAACAACACATGTATATGTATGTGTACATTCGTATTTTGTTTGTTATGAGAATTTGCAAATTATGTCTATTATTTCTACGAAACATATTGAATCAAAGGTACTAATTATGCCTCCCAAGAATTATGGAAATATTCATAGTATATGTAAGCGTACGCGTGCGTGTCAGCGGAGCTGTGATTGTGGAGGGAATATATGCACGCGAAAATTTGTCAACGATATACGAGCTTGTACTCCTGCACAACATTTTGGATCACGGAATAAGATAGATTGTCGGTACATTGGAAGCAGGCAAATCACTAGCTCAAGTGGCTACAGAGCTCAATGTAACGCCTTGTGTCACCTGCTATTTATGGAAACAAATTCAGAACACTGGATCCATATCAAGAAGACCAAAACAAAGTCAACCAAGATCCACAACGATGAATGATATCGTTATTTGGCACTTTCAGTGCTACGACAGAGAAGTGCTACAGGGCCATAGCTCTTACGTGAGCTGTATGCTGCCAGAGAAATCTGAGTTTCTCTGTCTACGTTTTCCCTAAGGCTTCATGAGATAGCTATGTATCAAAAAAGACCCGTTGTTTGCATCCTGCTGACTGTAGCATACAAGAAAGCGCCTTTAGCATGGTGTAGACAATATGTGCCTTGGAACAGACTTCAATGAAGCACCGAGCTTCTTACAGATAAATCGAAATTCACCCTGGACAACGATTCTCGGCGTACCTTCTCTGGAGAGAGCCTGGGACAAGATATCTCTCTCCCTCACCAGGGAAAAGGATCCTTTAATGTCAAAAAGAGGATCTCAAGAGCGTCCCTCAAAATGGGGCGCTCTTGAGAAAACCTCTTGCCATTCCCCTTCGGGAACCATCCTATAGCTAAAATCTGCCTTGCTGCAGTTATTAGATCGACTGCCTCAGCGACTCGTAAGCTGCCTCCTGTCCAATATGCCGTCACTCTTTGACCTTTCTGCCTGTGAGAGGGGATCAAACCCTATCTTATATTCATTTCGCTATCACTACGTGGATTTTGGACATCTTTGAACAATGAACTTTATTATATAGTAGTATAAATATATATATATATATATATATATATATATAAATATATATATATAGATAATAAATATATATATATATATATATATATATATATATATATATATATATATATAATATGTGTGTGTGTGTAAAACATCTCGCGGTGTGTGTGTGAAACACCTCGTCGATGTTCCTGTGTTCAATTATGAAGAATGGAGACTAATATAGCATAGGTGTTCATTTAAAACCATTTACTGAAATTTCAAACATTTCATTTTTACAAATTATCACTTTTTATTACATAGAAGTGGAACATGATAAAAGGTGAAGTTGATTAAACGCTCACTTATGCGGTAAATGTTAGAGCACGTGAATGGAGCAAGTCTTAGACCATAGTGAATGAGACCGTTTGCCAATGAGAGAGAGTTTTTATACTTCGGAAAAGAGGGCATTTTCCCTGATTGAATAGGAGGAAACTAATTGATAAACAAACTTCTCTGAACCCTAAAGAGAAAATGTAAGTAAGATTAGTTAAATAGGACACATTTTAAAAAAGGAGAGTTTAAATTTATCACCATTTTTACCTTTTCTTCAAAAATTTATCTCATGTGCACCCTACGAGACGTACATTTCTGGTGAAGATACTGAAAATTTATAATTCAAAATTCAATAAATAAAATTTAAAAATATTCCAATTTTGATACATGAAATAGAGTCTCCAAGATCAAAAGTATTTATATATAAACATAAATTGGAAAATGACAATTCAGGTCACTAATTCCAAATGCTTGCTTCCATATTTACATAAACTAAAGTGTATTTAGTAAAATATTACAACAGATTCAATATAAAGTATGATTATTACTATAAATTCAGTGATGTATTACAAAACGTTTGAATTGGTGTTTACGAACAAACTGGCATCATATGCAAGAGCAATGATGCAGAGAAAGGTTGTGTGTGTATATAATATAAGGTTAGTAATTATTTTATATATGCAAGGTTAGAATAACTTTTAATATTTTACAAAAACATAAATGGGTACTGCAAGAAAAAATATTGTTTTGAGTAACAAGCATAATTTGGTAATGTAAACAGAATAATTTGGTTTTTTTATTTACAAATTAACATATATTGAGTGAGGTTTGTTTTGTGGTACTTTTTTTGCATGAGAATTGTGCATTATGACAAAACAATCTTGTTGACAACAAATATGAAATACAAGATTACACATGCATACACACAATAAAAGATTATTTAGCTTCCTGTAACATTTTGTTAAATTAAATTTGAGGCATAGATCCCCATATAATTTGGAAGTAATGAAACTACACTGATAATTGAACCATATTTCAAATGATTAAAAAATGGTACATGAATCATATAGAATTTTAAACATGGTGATGCATGAACCTCATAGAAATCGAAAAATTGAACGGTACTCCCTATTGTGAACAAAATTCCAAAAAAAGAACCGCTGAAACAATGTTATTTTCAATTTTTTTCATGCATTCCATGAATGAGGAAAATGAACATGAGGGAAACAAAAGTTATTGTATATAAGTCATTTGTCAGAATTGTCAACAAGAGCATGAAAATTTCAGTTTTATTTTTGATCCTTTTGTTTACAAATACAACTAATTGATTAGCTATTACCAGAGACATTTTAAGCGTACAGCACAATATTGTAAATAAACACTTGTAAAATATAAATTTTCTATAAAATGAAATCATTATAGTAATCGGTTTCTCGTTTAATAATTTTAATAAATTTAAATAGCAATAGTGAGATTTCAACGTACTTCAAAAATTCTACATTTAAAGGAATCGAAAATATAACTGATTATATAAAGTATCCCTAAAAAGATTTTTATAGTTCACATCTCGCACATTAATGACCATCTCTCACATTCTCACTTTATGAAATTAAATTTTATCGTAGAAATGTATTCACTTTGCTTACACATTAAAGTAATTCTTGTATTTTCTGTATAATTCATTATATAATTGTATGCATTCATTGCTCATATTCAATAGCTCCATTCTCTCTCAATTCATGAGATATAAAAATAAAATAAAATCAGAAACTCAATATTATTTTAAAAGAATACATGGCAGGAGTCATTTTTCTCAGTAGTTAAAGATATAGTAAACTATTGTAAATTGAAATCTATATTAATAATAAATTTTTTGTAGAATTTTTTTTTTCTTTTTGTAGACATTTTTGTAGAAGTGTGGAATGTCCAAGTGTAGCCAAAAGTCTTTAAAAAATCACGTTCACAGGAGTTGGAGTGTTTTTTTCAGTTTATGGAGGGATTGTGATTACTGTTAATCTTTCTCAGCCACTGTCGCCTTTCTCCGTTGATTGAGCTATTTTAGAGTTCCTTTTCATAAATAGATTTCAAATCTTCCGAGGCCAAACTACCCTATTGAATCTGATGGTACACTAGAGGCATGTAGTTACAATTTTTCTCTGTTTCATCATTTCTTGCAAATAAAAATCCAGCTTCAATATTATGGACAAAGAATATTACTTGAAATGAGCCGTAAGAGATTGAACATAATTTGAATTTTTGAGGCTGCAAGCATGCCAGATTTAACAGCAGAAGAAGCAGATGCACTAATCGAACTATGGAGCATGAGAAACATGGCAGCATAGTCATCCCAAGGTAATCCTTCAAACTTACTGAAATTCCTCATACATATTGAAGTGTTCAGTTATGATAAAAGAAGAGGTAATATATCATGGTTTAATTTAAAGCATTTTGTTAAAGTTTCTAGCTTTTTGTTTAAACAAATTATCACTCCTTATAAGGAAGTAAAACATCACAAAAACAGAACACGTACTTGACAAAACACGCACTTATAAGGCAGGAACAAGAAAAAGCGAAAAGAGAACCGTTGGCGAATGCGAGAGTTTTACTCTTTAGAAAAAGGGGATCTTATCTAATTGGGGATCAAGAAGCTAACATAAATAAGATTCGAACAACAATAAAGTAAAAATAAAAGTTGGTTTTAGAGTAAATAGAGTAGCGTTAAAACTAGCAAATTTTGTAAATAATAATATAAATTAAATTGATCGCATACATATTTATATATATCTTATTCATAAAATTTATATTTATTTTTAAATATAATTAAATCTTTTAATTTATAAAAATTACTGAAGAAAAAAAAGATTCAAAGCAGAACATCTTAATTTATGGCAAAACAATAGGAGAGCATACCACTATTAAATAATCACTGGTGGATAATTTTCTTTGAACTTGAAACTGCTTAAAGACGATGACTAATAATATTTTGAAGATGAACATAAATCAAACTATGAAAAAGCAATTTCGGATCAACGTTTAATTGGAATTTTTTAACAAAACTTCATAAATTACTCTAGCAGAAACAGTAACTAAAAACTATTTCTGCTGGTGAGGTTTTCTTTTCTTTCTAAAAGGCGTAATTGCATTGGAACGATCGATTGCTTTTAACTTCACCATATGCGGATGTTCCCCGAGCAAAAATCATTTTCCAGGCGAGCGGCTCTGGAGGCTTTAATGTTCCGTTATCAAAAACATTTATCTCGGTGGGAATGGGGTAAATTTTACAAAATTCCCTTATGAGAACGGCTTTGAAACTCATAAATCATCGTTTTGTTCTGGAAATTGATAATTGCTTGATTACTTCCTTAACGTACGTGTATACGTGTACTTCAAAAACTTTCCACTTCGCATAAAAATCGAACTTCAGTAAAACTCATATTATGAAAAGAACTTTTCTCATGTGCTTCGAAACTGAATTTGAATTTTGTGAAGTTACATTTTTTATAGCTTATTCAGATAAAAGAGCAGTGATGTGTTTTTGCATAAAAATTTATTTAACACTAAAAAATGCTTATCATCTCTTACTAAACAAAATCTCTGAAATAATATTTAAGAAGTGTTTCACAAAATTTGTAATACAGATGGAATGATCACATACTAATGATTCTCAAACACTCTCCTTAATTTACTTCTTGATCCTATTTTCCTGGAGAACCCTTCTTATGATGAAATAAAAAAATTATTTTTTACCACAAAGTATAATATCGCCATAAAGTTAATTTCCGTTTAATCCCTCTTACATATGTTGATCTGTGCTGAAAGCTTGCATCAGTGCGATTAAAATATTTGTTTATTCCTTAGAGAAGAAACTAATTAAATGAATTTAATCCAACAGTTAGTAATTTTAAATAAACTGTTTACTTTATCACTGGCAAAACATATGAATATGTATCTTTAAATGATACTGTTTCTATTCTTACTTCAAAATAAAGTTAATTTCTGGCAGTTTATTATAAAGTAAAAGACTATAGATGCTTATTTTGTTTGTTAAAAATAATTTACTCAGGAAATACTAATACCTATAATTCGTTATTTCTTTTATATATTGTTTTTATTACGCTCATCAGATTTTCTTGGGAAATAATATATGCAATTCTGGTATCTGACGAGTAATTACAAGTTCTGCGTGTGTAACACTTGGCTCTCCGAAATTACTAGCCACGGAGTTTATTACAAGATGCAATTATTTTAAAAATTAAAAAAATAAACGATAAGACTCTCTTTTAACTACAGCTTTTATTTTAATACATGAATTTTATTTCAACTATTTGTAGAAGCTTCGTTAATATGCTTGGGTATTATTTTAGGAATAATCTTGCAATGAAAATATTTTTTTGAAGTAACTCATTAAACAATTTTTACAGAGTTTTGCTACCATATTCCCTAGAAATAATCCCCATATCTTTAGGGATACATGCATCTCAATTTGAGATCTGTTGCCTGAGACCATTTTAAACATATAAAAGTTGTGCTGTAAATAGGGAAGTTTTGTCAAAATGGATTGTAGTGGATTCTGAAACTATTTTTACTGAGAAGCATTGCATTCTTTTCACCATATTCATTTCAATAACTGTTCAAAAAACCACCATTTTTGTTTGTTTCTTTTAAGAATAGATAACATGGTTCATTTTTAGAATCTGTCAGTAGATATAATACTTATAAACGCTTATACGCACGCAAGTGTGCATGTTTTACAGTTTATAATATATTTTCGAATAGGTACATATTTTGTTTTCATACATAATTTAGCAATATTCCATTCAAATTGAAACTGTTTTTTATATATTTTTCTTCAGATTTTTTTTCACATTTCTGTTTTTCTTGTTAATTATTTTTTCTTCACACGAGTAAGTTTGAACCGCTATCATTTTAATTCAATATAAAGCTTATTGAATGTAAGAAAAAGTGTTGCTACATTTGACGTTTTGTCAAATGTAGCAACACTGTCAAATGTAGTACATTCTACGTTGATCGTTTGTCACAGTGCTAAATTGGTCCGTGCAATTAAAACCGCAGCTTCTTTCCGAGTAAATTTAAATTTTTATTCTGAGACTCTCAAGTAGATACAATAACTTCCTTTTAACAGTAACAAACATATAAATCCACTATAGCACAAATTCACAGTTCGCACGATTGCATATTCAATTCACATATATATATATAGTCACAATATTACACTAGCACAAATACTCTACATATACTAATTTATACACTCAATGGCTCTTATATATACCTCCAAAGAATATTCTAGAGGCTTCTTTTTTTTCTAGAGTTTTCCTTTCATCTCGATGCATCTAGTACCATCAACAAATTCGATGATGAGGTGACATTTGGTAAATGAATTTCGCCAAATTTGCTGCCAAAATCACCCTACTAGTTTAGTAATATTGCCTTGCGTATTATCTTCATAATAAGTTACCTATTCCATCATAACAGTTGTTCTGCTAGGAAAAGAATAAAGTTCGAGCTATCCATGTAACATTATAATCATAAAATAGTTATTGAACTTCTTTTTGTAAAAGTTTTGACAATTTACAGAAACAACATAGAATAAAATACTTAGTCACTCTTCGTTTAATTTATTTTACAACTGGCTTTTATTCTTTGCATTTTTGTAACTAATAGAATGATTACTTATTTTACAACTCGAAAAGTCGATACAAATGTCTCTAAGTCTAAGACCATCAAAATATTTTTATGCAAGAAATTTACAAAAACTTATGCTAATTAGTTTAAATGTAAATAGATTAAATACATTAATGTCAAAAATGGGTCAGAAATGTTATTTTCTGTAAAATATTTGTGCATATGAAGCATATTTCTCTATCTCCCTTTTTTTCGATATAAAAGAGGATCCATATCAGTGGCGAGTAGAAGCAAAATTCCTTAATTACCTCCTTGTTCATTGTTCAAAGTCCCCCTATGGAATTTTATTTGAAATGAATAACAGGGCCTTTGTCTTTAGAAGTTGCAGTGATTTCTGAAATTGCGAAAAAAATTATATACCTTCATGTGTATAACTTGTGTGATAGTGTCGAAAACATTTTAAATACAAGGGCAGTGAAAGAAGTAAATGAAAAATTTTACATAACATGAAGAAATATAATGCCTAAAGAAACATTTCTGCAACGACTGATATTCACATTGTTTTTTTATGTACTTAAAATATTTATACATTTTGATATGTTATATTTCTGAGAAATTTGCTAAATAATTTTCAGTGAAATCTAGAAAAGCAAATATAATTGAGAATGTAATAGAATTTCCAAATATCTTATTTGTGCAAATATAATCGTTTAAAATTTATGCTTTTATTTAATTTTGAGCTTTTGAAAAAGATTGTAGCGCATATTATTTTCTTCTTACTAATAATGTCGTTAAACTTTCATTATATTTTTAAAACCCGTTACAAAAGCAGTCGATTTTACATTTACATTGATTTCAATTTCATTGCTATTCTTATGATTATTTGCACGACTTCTTACTGATAACATAGAATAAGCGTTGATAAAAATTTTCATGTTTATATTTTAATTTGCAACTTAGGTTACTTGGGTTTTAGCAATAAGCCACAAAAATTTATTCAAAAGGACGTTCACATTAATTGAAATTTAAACTAAGAAAATTAAAATATTTCTTGTGTGTGTGTGTAATATTAGTATTGTGTGTGATGTGTGGTATTGTGTATTATTGTGTTAGTATTATTTTGTGTGTGGTATTATTGTGAAAGTATTGTGATGACATTACATTGTGTGTGTGTGTGTGTGGTAATAGCTGGTGACAGTATTGGTATTGTGTGCATGAAGCAGTAGTGATGATAATTTAAACACTCTAAACATATAAACTAAAGTTTTTGGAAAAGATAATACTGAAGATTTAATAGATTTAAAGAATATGTTATGTAACGGTGACATGATGATTTAAAAAAAATTCATATGTTACAAAAATTATCAAAAAAGGGTATGTTTGTGAATATTATTTTTATTAAAAACACGTTGCGGGTTAATTTTCTATAAAATGTTATATTATTGCATTTTTGCAACACAAAACGAGGGGGAAAGGCTCATCATGAACTCTTGGTATGTGATGCAAAGTTTTTTGCATCAAAAGTTTAACTTTCATACATAGTAACTACCTAAAAATTTTTTACTAATTTTATTAGCATTTTACCAAATTAATATCCCTTAGTATCCTCCGCTCTCTTATTTAATTGGTTAAGATGCATTTTCAATAATACCATACTTAAATAAAAAAAAAAAAGATTGGTGGGTATTTAATGAAACAGGACTCTAAATAATTATTTACAGCCCCGAATGTGACTATCATAAAATAACTCAAATATATTTGTTATGAAACAGCAAATGACTTAAAGCTCTCAAAAGCTCTGATAATCGATAGATATTCAGATGTACAAACCATTGGAAAACAATTATTATTATTGAACATTTTCCAACAGCCTATTTCTCTGTCTGTCCTAATAGACAGTTAAATACAAACAATACGTCTTGAAATTTCGAACTGTTCAAATGACGAGATCAACATGTGAGGTAGCTTCCCAATCTCCATATTTACACCAAGCGGATGAGAAAATTTTGAGTTCGGCCGAATGACGATCTTTGTATGGAATTATTAGATCCGAACCTACTGCACACATCAGTTTCTTTATCTTGTTTAAAGAGTTTGTTACTCTACCAAAAAGGTTGTTGCAGCTTTAAAAGAAAAAAACTCAGAAATATGTTTCAAAACAAATAAATGAGTAGTAATTTACAATGCATGCATTAATTATCTTTGTGATACCAAGACTATGTGAAGATTGATGTAAATGTAAAAGAACTTGACAAGATGTAAAACTGTTTGAAAAGATTTCAGTCCTTCAGCTCAACTTTCATTTCAACTAAACTACGATAGCGCCAAGCTAAAGTTCTTTTTTAAATCGTTCTAAAATTTTATACGCAACTTAATACTTTGAAGGGGAAAAAAGAGATGAAACATGAATTTAATTTACCTAAAAATTTTATTTACTTTCTTAATATAATTTCCTTGTCCAATTTTTATAAAAGAAAGAAATAATAAAACTACTAGGAAATTTCCTCCGTAAAATCAATATTTCTAGGTTCCATGATGACGTCATCGTGACGTCAGTGTGACATCAGATGCATTTCATGATTATGCGAAAGGTAAACGCCGAAAAACTATATTGGGATGCGCTTAATGTGAACTTTACACGACACTTTTTTTTTCTTTCCGATTATTTTATTTTGCGTCAGTTAAGCGAAATTATATGATTAAGGTCCAAGTTTAATAAAGCATATTTCTACTTTGCATTTCTTACAGTGAATATATCATTTTTAATGCTAAAAGTTTATAAGGAAATCATAAATGAAAATTATGTGTGTCTATACATAGATTAATAGACATTGAAAATTCGATTACTTCATATTGCTGCATAAGAATAGTTCCAAAAATACTTATTTTATTGAATAAAAGAATAACATCATACGGGTAAAACTTCTACTATTATATACATTCCGAGGATAAGTTTAAAGTTTTCCTAATTCATTCTAAAATTCTTATTTTTTTGAAAATATTTGTGAGAAGTTTTAACGTCATAAGCAGTATGTTTATTTTTAACTGTCATATAAATTACGTCTTGCTAATTTTCCTTTCTTAGAGAAAAATGTATTATTAAATATCGATTTCAATATGTTTTTACAAAAAAATTTGATTCAATTTAAATTTAATAATTTCCATCAATTGATCACGCTTATTTAGTTTGTAATATTGCACAATTCATTTCTTTTTTTAATGTTGCACTATTTTAAAACAAGCTTATCTTGTAACTCTTAAGGGAAAAAATAGCATTATGAGATTTAAAATATAACAAATTATTAATTAAAAAATCAAATATTTTTACTGTCTCTAAAATTACAGAGTGAAGAATTTTAAAAACCGTTTAAAAGTTCTAAAATAGAGTTCTTAAGGAATCTCAGATTCAAATTCATATTTAATTTTTTTCATTGAACGTATACTGTTGAACATTTACTGATAAAAGTTTCCATAAATGAGATCGTAATAATATATTAGTAAAGAGTAGACAGTGAAAAAAACACCTCAATATTTTATGAAGTAAAGTAATGTTAGAAAAAGCTAAGAAAATAACTGAAAAAAATAGGAAAGAATTTTTCATCGCGAGTATAAGCAGCGCGCTAATTACCGTTATTTTAAAATTAATCTTATTAGTAATAGATACATATTGTCTCACTGAACTTTTATTTGTTCGTTTTTTTTTCTTTGAATTATTTCTCATTTATTTATGTGTTGAACATGGCTTAAGAATCCGTAAAGTAATATCTTTATGTTCCACCAAACAATTCTCTTTAGGAAGCGAGGCAAGCTATCAAATCTAGCTAGACTTCAAAGCATCTTATATAACATGATGGGAAAATTAGGAAAGTGAGCACTAGTTATGGTGTTGTCTTCATCACATATCTAGTCATTACTTAGTTGCTTAGCTTCCTACGAGGCACTGCCGGGAATAACCAGCTATGTATTGAGTATGAATTAGTATATTTGAATTGAATAAACATTGCCTATATGACAGCTATTGGCGGTAATCTACGTAATTCTGAACCAAGGTCAAATGACGAGGGCGACATCTGAGTGCGGATTAAATATATCATTCGTTTAAATTCAGCACCATCCAACTTTGAGGACTTTGACAACCATTTCGATCAATTCGTAGCACCTCTAATAATTAAGCGTGACTCTCTTTAATGGAATTAGGACCCACCCCGAAGTTGGCTTGATCATTGCAGGTCATGACACTACGGATCTTAATCGTGGATTGTTGAGGCATCGAGCATAACAGAACATATATAGAACATTTGCTCAATACATCATTATTGAAATAAATATGTATGTAAAAATCATGGATGGTAATTTTGCAAATCGTTAAAATATCCAATAAAAATTTAACGATGCCTCAAATGATCGAATATTTTTTTTGTTTAATTTTTTTTTAATTTGAAGACCGCAGTTGAAATCTTGTTTGGCGCAGCATAGCCACATCTGGCTCTTGCGACAATAAACTTTACATTCACTCACTTTTTTTAATTTGATTTTATCTCCATAAAGGAATTATATAACATTTTGATTGCAGAATCATAGGTTCATGACCAGAGATTCAGTCTCAGTAACTTCACGTATTATAAACTGAAAATGAACTTATTGTAGACGTCTATTTAACACTACTTCGCTCTATCTTCTATTGATAACAATATACTAGGCATAATATACCCAGGAATGGAGGAAGGATCAATGATTATCCAAATTCATTAATAATAATAATACGCATTTTACTTTCAAATAAAAGTGAAAATAAAAGGACAAAAATTATAGCATTTCATCATAAAACACTCATTTTGTATTATCTTTCTTCTCTCTGTAATCCCACTTCCATTTTCGAATTGATTTGGTTCGATCTTTCATTAACGTCGCACTAGAAACAACACAAGGGCTATTGGCGACGGACCTCTTAATTCTGAACCTTGGTCAAGTGACGAAGACGACACCTGAGTTGGCAACTCCCCTTCCTCTCCTAGCTTCCACACCACGCCAATGGGAGGACTTTGCGCCCCGACTGATTTAACGTACATCAGCCCTGGCTACACGGTGGATCTTAAGTGGCATTCGAATTGACAAGTAATAGTTTATTCTTTCTACAAATTAAAAGTTATTTTAATAATAAATAATTTTAATAAAAACTTTTGAGAAAATGTCCTGTTCTCTTTGCTATGTTTCTCCTAGATAATACTTGGCTAACATGAAATAAATGCACCAGTTCTGAGAAAAAGCATTGAATCTTATGCACTCAAGAACAATTTGGTCATCTTCGTCGATTCGGAGATTCGAATGACACTTTCATTCCGTTCACACACTGTGTCGATCAGCATTTTTTCTTTCTATATAAAGGCGCCTCGTCTGTTCAAATTGCTATTAACAATGACACATTAAGCAGAGCATTATTGTTGAATTAATGTTCTAAGCTTCCGCTTCGGTAACGTTACAAATAGTATCTCTTGAAAAATGTGAAAAATAGGATTTTTGCTTGATTAACGCTGTTTTAAGGCTCTTTTATTTTAAGTTATTGACGAAGAAAGTGATATTTTCTTTCCCTTGAAAAATTCGAACTACTTGCATTATTCGGCAGGATAATTAAGGAAACACCAATATATTTAAGTAAATTTTTAAGCACGTAAACGAAACGTAATACGATGATAAAACAACGTTTATACAAAAATTTGGTTTATAATTCCTAGTTTTAGGAGGCAAAAGTGGAATAAAAATTTAATTTCTTCCCGAAACAGTGGAGATGCAGTGACTCCTCCAATCGCTGCCCCTGATTCTTTGTATAAAATACGTATACTTCTATAAAATCATACTTTTCATTTTTATGATATTTTTATGATAGCTTCGATTAATTATTTATTAATGTAGCAGGCTTAGAAGAAACACGAGGGCTGTTGGGGACTGACATAATTTTAGAATCGGTCAGTTGACGAAGATGACAACTGACCTGGCATTTCATTTCTTAAAGTTCCACGTCGTGCCAACATGAGAACAGGGTACCAAGCTCATGACTATGATCACTTGGATATCACGGCCAAGGTCTTAGCCTCGAGGTTATGGCCGGCGACGCTTTGATCGAGTCGCAAGTCAAGACCTTGTATACTAATATAGAGGCCGCAAAATTCTCACGTTGGCGTGGCGTGGCGTGGATGTGGAAACCCAGCTCTGATATCGACCTCATCATGTGATCGTGGTTCGAAATTACGCAGTATATTTGAGTGTTTTTCGTTGACTTTGCGTCGGGGGGAAAGGAATAAAGTGGCGAGTTTGAATAGTATCTCATTGGCCTTTTTTTTTTTTTTTTCGTAAGATATTTTGAAGTTTGAGTGGTTCTCCCTTTCCCCCCTATTTCCTACAGAGATTGAAGTGCTATCTTTTTTTTTTATAATACTTCAAATATTTTGGTAAGCATTCCATGAATTTTTTTTTCTTTTTATTTAAAGAAAAAACTCAAATTAAACCATTCGCCATTTAAAGTATTTGATGCGGGAGACTAATTGTCATTGCCAATAGAAGGATTGATGGAGGTAGGAGAGAAATTCAAAATATTTTAAAATATCAAAGATCGAAAACGAACTCTTATTACAAGCAGGACAAGAGAAAATAACCAAGTTAAATATTTTTGAGTGCGTAATCTAAGTAAAAAACAAAATTCCAAAAAGTGATAACATCTTAAATATGTATTTTACTAGATGAGATAAGATAAGATTTTCTACCTCAGACCTTTAAATGCAGTACAGATCATATATTTAGAAAAATTTAAGAATGTTCCAGTAAAAGATGGTATCATATGCAAGAGAATCGCTTCTCGACTTCTCTTTCATGAAATTCCTATTAGTACGTCTCTGGAAGATTTAACCAATGAATTACAAAAGACAAGTTGCATAGAAATAGCTGAAATTCATCGTTTTACAAGATCTGGAACATGGCCGGAAATTTCACCTTTGTTAATAACTATTCTGGAAACAACACTACCAGAAAACATTTAATTTTGGTTCATATCCCCCAAAGTACAGTTTTTCATAGATAAATCATTCAATATTCCGAAGGTTTCAAGTTTTTACATAAGTTTTGATTATGCTAGCTACTTACAATTTGCGCAAATTGCAACACAACCCCTTAAGAAGAGTGTGCTGCTAATAAAATTTGCTTTATTGTAAAACAAACCATTCGGATTATTTTCCACAATGTCCTGTATACATTAAAGAGAAAAAAAATGTATTTAAAGAGCAAACATCTACCAAAATTATAGGAAGCGAAACGACAGTATCACTATACCTAGAACTGAGAACTATTCAACAGTATTAAAAGCTAACACATAAGGTAATAATATACAGGAGCCAATGGAAGAAAATTTTGAAAAAATCTTGACCTTCTTTCAAACTGTGTTAGAAAAGCAAACATTATTTCCATAGGAATATTTTCCAAAAACCATAGAGATACAATGTTCAACCATTTATGTAATATCTTGGACCTTGGGGCACGAATTATATCTTCAACCATTAAAAAAGACTAACGGTAACGAAAAAGGCTAGTAACTTAATTCTTGGCATGGCTTTTAATATGGACGCGTCCAACAGCACAGAAAAAGGATAAAGGATGAAAATAGAAGAAAAAGTATTGTTATATATATATATATATTCTTTAAAAAAAAATCTGGGAATAAAGAGATCCATATTCTTTTTTTATGTTGTTTCTTCTAGAGAAGGATAGAAATTACGGGATCTATTTTTTTTTTCTTCTCTATTTCATTTATGAAGTTTTTGCAGTGGAGCTGTAGAGGCCTAAAAAATAAATCCCTTTGGTTGAATATTCCTCCCTTTTCCCAAGCATATTTCTAGTTGTCCCACAAAAAGTTTTTCACAAACAAAGATTCAAGATTAAATTTTTTTCCAACAAAGAGGAGGACTGCTAATGACAGTACCAACGGATATCTCTTCCAGATAAATTCCTGTACATGTCACACAAAAGAAAGAATAAAAAATACTTGGAGTTAAAACAGCAGTCAGTAATATTTTCTTCTATATGATTAATATCTATTCCCCAAAAGTACAAAGCATTCCATCAATAAAATCTTTATTGGTATCAATAATAGATCCGGGCTTCATTGTTGGCAATTCCAACCTCCATCATCTATTGAGGAGATCGGGTCATTCTTCTAAGTACAACGATGATTTTGTTATTGACTAACGGCTTTAAATTTTGTTATTCTTAATAAGTATTATGCATAAAAGTATAAGTAAAGTTTCCTTAATAGATCTCGCAATATGTTCATCAATATTTTCAGGGTATATTAATAGTTTTTGACTGCTCATTTGAAAGCGATCATTGTCCTATCATTACAGAATTCTCATTACTTAAACTGGGTACGCGATTTATAAAAAGAGTCAATCTACAAGAAGTAATGAAACAAGTACAGTCTACATTGCGTAACCCAGATGACAAGACAAACCTCACTGATACTGCTTTTCAAATAATGAAAACAACGTTCGAGAAATTCAATTATCGAACTGATCATTTTCACCATGATGGAACTGCACCTGTAATAAATTCTTCAGACTCAAATATTTTTCCAAACAAAGATTATTCATGATATTCCTCTCAGTTATGGAATAAATATAAGCTAATATATAATAATATATAATATATTCAAGTTAATTTAGATTTCACATAAAAAAGGCAAAGAAAATGTACTGTTACACAATATGTAACCACGTATTTAATCGTCTATTACAGAACCGTTATGAAATTCTCTCCTCATAAAGAAATCAGAAACAACTTTACATATTCTTCAAGTTTTTTCCTCAACAATTTAAATAACAGTCAACTTACCGATATATTAAACTATTTTCAACATTTATTTGAAAATTATATAGTATTTCAGATATATCACCCAGCCTCAAATTTATGCCAATATTTTCAATAACAATACTTTTTTTTATTTCCAATAATACTTACCCTGAGCTGCGACCTTTGGATTTTCTCAGCAAAGGAGACAATTTATTTAATAAACCTTTCCATATCTCTCTGTTGCAAATAAGGCTATTCAAGCACCCAAAAACACAACTCCAGAAGCAGATCAGATTATAGCCAGTTTTTTCCTCAACAATTTAAATAACAGTCAAATTACCGATATATTAAACTATTTTCAACATTTATTTGAAAATTCTATAGTATTTCAGCCTTGGAAGCTTACAATACGAGTAGCTTTTCTGATTTCGAAACCTTTCAAAGATAAAACTAAAATATCTTCATATAGACCAATAGCTTCAAAGTTGGTTTTTTCACAAACATTCGAAAGAATTTTACTGTTGGGCGCATTTCTTATTTTCTGACTATAAAAGGAAATTTCCTTCTCATCATTATGGATTTGTACAATTTAAAGACAGCAGAGCAGCAACATACCTCATGAACAAAGCTATCGTAAAACAAAACTAGAAAAAAATTATTTGTTGTAATAAGCTTGGATATATAAAGAGTCCTTTCGATTCGGGTTATGTAGATGGCCTTATTTATGTGTCTTCAAATTGTAATCACAGGAAAAATGCCACTATGGATGCATACACATCAAATTCGCTACAGATTCGATGGAAAGGTTGTCTCTCATCGAAAAAAGGTGTTTCTCAAGATAGTGTGCCCTCTCCCATACTATATACAGCCTATATGTACGAATTTATCGAAATATTGGAAACAAGGGTGAATTGCTCAGAATATGCCATTGACATATTTATTTATCTTTCTAATCAGTCCCTAGATATTATTTGTAGGAAATTGCAAACCATATTGGAAAAAATAACACAAATGTGTGATTATTGGAAGCTTGTCTTAAGCCTTGATAAAAGTACAATAGTATGGAACTCTTAAGTAAAAGAATTCAAACATTTCGTAAGATTGTGCTAGTTTGAATTACCATTCCCATGGGAATCATCCATTAAATATTTGGGAGTGTATTTTTTCCCTACCAAACAAAATATACCTATACTTAGTGACGCATATATAATTCATTTTTTACAGGGAGAAGGGTGCATATCATCATTGCCGTTGCCCTAGCTTAGAGTTACCATTTGGTAAAAACTGAAGATTATCCGATATCAATCTCATTTCACCTATTTCAAGCTGTTACAAAATTTCAAAAATAAAAATCATTTAATAAAAATATCAAGAGAACACAAATTCCTGTTTACCAGAATCGGTGGAGTCCAATATCATTGAAAAATTGATACAAATCATTTAATAATTAAAAAACGATCACAATTTAAAAAATGGTAAAAAAAAAGATGTCGGTATAACGAAAAGAAAAATTATATATATATATGAAAATTATTTAAGATTTCTTTACTTACAAATATATTTTTCTATATGTATAACGAAGAGAGTCAATTTAAACGCATTTCAGGTATACTCTTTCCTGAATAGTTTTTTAAAAAAACTTCATAGCTGAATACGGACTTTCATCAGTACATGTTGTTAAAGTCAAGGTGATTAACATTTTTTTAAAAGTTTATGGATATTTGAGAAAAATTTTCATTCTAATAAAGCTTCTAATATAGTTAATCTAGTCTATTGCGCAAGTAATCTCTTTTTCCTTAGCTGATATTCTGCAGTCAAAATACAAATACTACAATTTGACAATTCTAAAGAATATGTTTCTTTCAGTATTTCTAAATTATTTTTATCTGGAGATATGAGGTCGTTCTTCGGTGTGACTAAAATATTCAATGAGCTCATAAGTGCTTTGTGTTTTGAAAATTTTTCTTTAACATGTAAAATTAGAGCACCCAAAAAATAATTAAAAAATTTTTTTCCTATAACAAGATTAGGGTGATTCTTCTGGGATATTAAAATGATAAGTCTGATAATTTTTCAAGTCGTGGAGAATAACTTTATTGTCCTAGATCTGTTATTCATTTTAAACAGTTTCCGGTTTTAGGAAAATAAAATTGAAAATCGTCTCTGATTGATTATGAATCATTTCATTTTTTTTATATATATATAATATCGTCGCACAGTTGAACTGCAGCAATGAAGTCAACTGCCTTAGATTGCAAAATCCTAGATAATGGCAATGTAACAGAAATATTTTTTCCATCGAAAATAAAGTAATGACAAAATCGGAACTTCTCAATGAATTTAAGAGAATGTAGGCCTCACACACACAACAGACGAATTCTTATCATGCCAGTTTCTAATCATTTCAATACCATGAATCAAAACATGCAGCGATTCTACCATCACGATAATAAATTTTTGTAGCTCTATTCAATGCGTAGGAGATCTTTTTTTTTTTTTTTTTTTTTCACTGCTTTTTTACCGGTAGGAAGGAAAGGTTCATATATATTATTCTGCAAAATACTATTTCTTTAAAAATATTCTTGAACGAATAAAATTTTTCAATGATTCTGACTCAATTATGAATATCTTCAATTTGCCATATGTCTAAGATAACCAAATTCAGAGAATGAAAAGCATAATGTTATTATACCGAAGAGAACTTTTATTTTGACTTCTACACCATTGAATGCTCCAAGCATGGCAGTAGTAAAATCATATATCCTTGACCTCTTATACATTTTAAATCCAAACCTAATAATTTTAAAATTGTACTTGATAGATGTTCTCCACATGTTGAAATTACTGGCACAAACTGTAAAAAAATTTTCAACTAGCAAGGATTTGTTGTTCTTACTTTGTACGAATATTGCACATAAAGGAGATTTGCTCTGTCAAAGAAACATCGGTTCAAGTGAAGTATTGGGTGTCCATTGGCGATAGGTGATTTTTGAATGCGATAACGATTTAAGTGGGACGATTTAGGTTGCGATAAGTCTTCATTACTCTACTTCATTATGTATCACGACTTTCTTTAATGATGTCTTTTCTGAGTTGGTGTTTTTTCCCGAAAGTCGCCAAAGAGCACCCGATTCTTCACTTTAACTGAAATATCTGTCGTTTCAACTGCCAGAATAAGAAAAACATTTGCTTGTGTTTACTTTTTTAATTATTTCTTTACGATCATGTATAATTTTCGTTTTGTATTTTAGGTGTTATATATGATGCTTTAAAAAACAAATCATTTTAAATATGCTAACCTCATTCATCTCTTGCATAAATTCGGTGCAATTGTTGGAATTTTCCACTTGATGGTTATGTTCCTTGTTTTCATCTCTTCTGTTAATTTGGCCGTAATCACGATGGCTTACGTAAGGAAGCCCGTTTAAGCAACAGAAAATTACTGTTTTTTTTAATAATAAAACTAAGTTTTTTTCTACTTCTCTTGCCTATCGAACGCTGGCAGTATCATTTTTGATACGGCTATGATATCTATAACGGCTGGTTTACGCCATGTGTAATCCCCTTAAACTTTTAGCAGTTAGTAAAAAATGTGCCTGATATATTTTTTTTCTTGATGCTCACAGAGTTTTTCTGCAGATTTTCGCCAAATGAAAAGGCTGATAACTAATAGTCCAAGACTGTTTGATTTGCCTTTGCATTCCTTGCCAAATCTACACAATATTTACAGCAAATTCCACTTCTAATTTTGAAGTAAGTGAAACACGGATATTCTGATAGTAAATTATATCAAAATTTCCTCTTTACTTTTCAGTCACCAAATAAAGAGCTTAGAAACGGTTGGAATGTAGTTTGGGCCAACCACCCTTAGTGACGGTATTTTTTGGCGATATTTCGCTAAACGTGGCTACCCTGTTTTTTCTGCTCTATGATGGCTTTAAACGTAGCAGCCCTTGTAGTTTTCGCCATTTTGGTGATTTTTGAAATCGCGCCAAATGCTTGGCTGCATTTTCTCCCTTGGTGTTGAAATCAAAAAATTTCACACACACACAAATTTTTTTTTTTTTTTTCTTCATCAGTTGGCTATCGGTTGACGAAATTGATGTCATATTTTTCAAATTGTGGTGTCATTTTTAATAATGAATTCGTAAGCTCTGTACTAGTATTCCTGTTTCCGAACAGAGATCCGTTGCCTATAGCTTTCGTGTTGCTTCTCAGTGCTACGTTAATAAGCAATCACAATCTGTTTCCGATTCAGGTAGGTGATCTACTTCTTCGCTGATATTAAATTTATGTTTTTCTGCCTCAAACTGACGCTTGGAATTTTTTCCATCAGAATTAAAATAATTTAAAAGCAATTGTTGTTTCCTCTTATTCGTTATTGAATCGAAATATTAATAAAAATATTCATGAAAATTTAGAGTTGTAAAATTTTAAACCTAACAATTAGAGCAAAAGAAAATAGATCTCGACCTATATTTCCTGACTCTTATTCGTTAGAGCCAAGACTACATACTCGCGGATGATCCAACTTCACAAAGGGGCGATATGCTGAGATGGGTACTTTCCGAAGATCTGTTTTAAGTGCTCATAGATCACTTTATTGGAAGAAAAGAATGCTTTCTGGAAAATTTCCCCTTGAAACTGTTAGGGGGGAGACATCTTCAATCGGGATGCCTCTCCTTCACTTCGTCCACAAGCATTTCTCAGATGCAAATTTTCAGAGGCAGCAAAGACTTATCTGTTATTTTCTAAGAAAATTGGCTTAGTTAGTATTATTTTTTCTCTTCATGATGAAAAAAAAATTTAGCATTAGAATAAAAATGTTCCTTTTTCTTTTTTATAATTTAGAACATATAGGATTTTCAATTTCGAGGACAACATCTAGGATTTTTCGAAAACATCTTAGAGGTTGCATTTGTCCCTTTGCACCATTGTCATCTGAATCAAATGAGAAATAACGCTTTGAAAAATATTCATGGCCTACGAGGAATAAGCATTATGCTCTACTTTAAGAATTAAAGATTTAATCAAGCAAACCAACAATAGCATTATATGTACCCTTTATTATATCGGTCAAATTATAAATAAATAAATAATCAAGTAAAATACTGAAATCTTTCAAAATAATACAAACAAAAGCTATCAGAATCCTGTAAAGTCTTACATAATGTGTTTTTAAAATTAACTACAAAGGAAATTCTCAAACAGAAAATAAGAGAGTTGGCACATAAGTTGTTTTTTTTTCACTCCTATGTCAAAAGAGAACTTTTCTTTTATGCACCTCAATATCCTTAGAGCGTTAAATCTTTAAATATTGGAGGGGAACCAAAACAACATCATGAACAATTTTCACACTTTGAGCATTAATAGAGAAGAAATTGTATGCATCCCTAGATTGATGCATTTCCCAGAGTTTCCATGAGAGATTTATACAGATGAATTTGCATTTCAAAATAAAAGTTTACCAATTCCTTTTATAAGAGGTGAGTGAATGGAAAGGTTATTGGCGCAAGAACCGGGTGTGGCTACGCTGCACCAAACTAAATTTAACTGTGGTCCAGAAGTGAACAAATTGAAAAAAGACAAAAATTGATTGACAAGAAGGAGGGTAAAAAATAGAGAAGGGTCGCTAGGATGTCCCGGAAGTGCGTCATCCTTGTTTACCAAAGACAGTAAGCCCCATAGGAAAGAAAAAGATCACAAGGGTGCCTCAGGATCATGATGCCTGTACTAACCTGAAGAAGGCAATTTATAAGAGGACTGTTTGATGAAAAAATGAATCAGTTTCTCTGCGATTTTTTCATAAAAGCTAAGGATGCTTCAAAAAACCAAAATGCAACATCTACAGCATGTATTACAAAAATGCCTCCTTTTTCACATTAATTCTAGCTTTACAGCAAAATCTAGAGTCCTTTAGATGATCTGAGGTAAGCAAAAACCTGTCAATCCTGTCCGATAACTTCTCTGTGCTATCTGCACTTAAAAGCTACAATATTCAACCATCAAAAGTACTTCAGAGATTATCCAACCAGATATTTATACAATCGCATTTTCATAATCAGACGCGATACTACTTTGGATTTCAAGACCTTCGAATTTTTTTTTTAAATGAACAGGTGGACAATTTCATTAAATCTGTAGAAGAGTTCATTTTATACATCGACTGGATTACCCCAGAAAACATCAATAACAATACTTTCTGAAACAGAATGAAAAAAAAAAAAAAATATTGAATATTTTTATTCACACATATTTTTTGGAAACTCTTAGGGAATATCCTAAAAATAGATATAATATCCAATTAGACAAAAAGCAGAAGAAAGCAAACACTAAGCATTCGAATCATCAGCAAAATAACCATAATTCCAAACCTTTTACACAAATTCAATTTAAATGAAATTCCAAATTGTATCAGCGATTTGGAACATATTCTTTTAGCGTGTAGAAGCGTCCCATGAAACCTCTGGAATATGCCAGAGATAAACCCACAGTACAATATTACTTTCAAAGAGCTTGTGCTAAATGCAGTAGCTAATAAACAAATGTTCAGAACATTCTTGCAGAAGATGAAATATTTTGATATCTACTGAATTAAAAGAATATTTTTAAAAGGATAATAGCCTACATTGCTGTATTTTCCACAAAACAATCAATCAATCCAATCGGGCAGGAATAGGAAAATCGGAATTTTGATTTATTGAATGTTTATTAACGTCGCAATTAGACGCAACACGAGGTCTATTGGGGACGGACCTCATAATTTTGAACCTCGGTCAAGTGACGAGGACAACACCTGAGCTGCCACCCCCTCTCCTAACATCCACACCACGCCAACAGGAGGACTTTGGGCCCCGACAGATTTAACATGCATCAACCCCAGCTACACAGCGGGTCTTTGGCGGCCAATTATCGAACCCGCGACTGAACGAAAACCGCCAGCCACGAATCCAAAACCATTATCACTAGGCTACCGCGACCCCTATTGGCGGCAGACCTCGTTATTTTGATTCTCGGTCAAATGACGACACCCGAGCTGGCACCTCCCTCTCCAAATTTCCACACCTTGCCAAAGGGAGGACTTGAGACCTTGACAGATTTAACAAGCATCAGTCCTGCTGCATTGCTGGTCTTGACGGAAACGTTGCGAGTTCGCGACTAAAACCTCTAGGCTATCGAGGGCACCAGTTTGAAAACTGGTCAACAAACGAGATCTATAAAGTTCATTTTTTTTAAAAAAAAAAATGAACTTCTTTTCTTTTTCAAAATTATTTAGTGTGAGAGGTTTATTATGATTATTAATTAATTATTTTTTTTAAATTATAATTTAAATGTTACGAAAACAAAATATATTCAAAATTATGAGCAAAATCATACATTTTTTCCGAAATTTAATCGAAGAAAGTGAGCTTGTGAGTGATGGTGAAATTTGATGGTGCAAGAGCCAGATATGGCTATGTTGTGCCAAAACAAGATGCATCTGTGATCTAGACGTATGAGGGAAAAAAATGGAAAATTATTGGTTGACTAGGAGAGTCGTAAACAGAGAATGATTGCTAGGATATCCCGCAGGTGAGTCACCAGCGTTTACCAAAGACAGCAAACTCCATATAAAAGAAAAGCACAATTTGGATGCCTCGGGGTCATGATTTCCGGACCTATTTGAAGAAGGCAAGCCTTTGAGAACATAATCGAAAAGCTGCGCATTTTTTTTCTTCTTAATCTTGTAGCACAAAATTTTTCTCGGCAAAAAATTTTCAAGTTATAAGCTTGAAAAAGAAAGTTACTGTGTTAAAGAGTCTAAAAGTGGTAGCCAGTTCAATAAAAGAAAGCAGAGACACTTTTTATTTGATTAAGTGGATAATATATTGGAATGTGCTTCTCACTAAAAATGTCGAGATTCATGAATTTCTCTAATAATTTTTCTGTAAATTTTTGATAGAATTATTTTTTGTAGTGAATAAATATTGTGCTCAAAATTATGTCTTGGAACAAAGGTAGATAGCATTATAACATGGCGATATTTTATAGGGATTCTAATTTAATGAGTGATCAGGTACATTCTTCCAGATAGACTGAATACAACATCCCCCTTTACAATAAAAAATTGTTATCCATTTAGAAGATGAAATATCTAGTTCAGAGGGAGAAACACAGTTATTTTTGCTGCTTTGAATGGATATGTCATACAATAGTTTTTTTTTTTTATTTAATGCAATACCGAAATATGAGGGGAGGGAGGCTGGCCGACAGTATGTTTACTTCAAAAGTTTCATTGAGAGAAGTAATTAAATTCATTTAGAGAAATAATCTAATTCTTGTCTAAATTCACTTAAGAATGTTTAAGTTTATGGAGTTGGGTGGTTTGTATGGCTCTTATTATTTTCAAGTCTTGAAGAGGCTAAAAAGGCTTTCATTAGCAAGCATACAAATTTGTATGACTGAATAGCACAATATGCTATTGAAAACATTATATAATGCTGGCCTAGTTACAAGTTAATTGCTTAAAAAGATAAAAATGGTTATTGTAAAAATATATGCAGTTAATTTCAATATAGTAATAAAAACAAATTTCATAATTTTAAAGCCTGATAAAGTGATACCTACATTCAGATCTACCACCTCATTCTCCGACATTTGTGTGTATGTCCTTTTTCTCAATAGAATCCATTAATGGTGTCAGAATCACTGATTATTGAAAAGCTTAATATTTTGTTTTGTTACACTAAATAATTAGATTTGTTGTTTAAAAGTAACATACAAATTTATACATTTGCTAAGTTGATTTGAAATAAGAGTCTCTCTACTGTTGTATGAAAGTTATCAGTTATGGGCTTAATAATTTATAACCTCAGTCAGATGAAAAGAGAGAAATACTAGGTCAAGTAATGCAAAACTGGTATTTCTCTCTTAATTTATATACCATGCAATAGCATTCAATACTCTTCATGGGTTATACCAACCCATGCCAAGAATTTACTATTGAAGTAATGTAATATCTTTTGTTCACAAAAACTGAATTGAAATATTTCCTAATAGAAATAAACTATTATCTCTTTCAGATTCGTTTTCATGGTTCAAGATAAGTAATTAGCAATAGATCTTAGAATTCTGATTAATATTTAAATGATAAAGACAAAATCAGAGAGTTTACTTTCTTAACTCTAATTACAAATCAATGATGTACTCTTAATTTGAATCATGTTTGCACAATGAGAGGGGAAAAAATACTCAATATATCACAATTATTTATGAATGTTTCATAAAGAACATTACATCATAAAAAAAAGTAGACACAGTATTAAAATTTTAAAATCAATAGTTTGAAAAAAACAATTCACAAAAGAAAAATCAAACACTCAGACTCTCTTTTTATTCATAAGTCAAAGACATTTTTAAACACATTAGAGTCAGCACATCAAAATAAAATCAAAATTTGTGATTCTATAACATTTGGAAAAACATATGTGACAAACATCACATGAAGATTTACAGAATGTAGAAATGTAATCAGTTTTGATATAAATATATAATATATAAAAAACAATATTTTATACAAGCCAATTTCAATAAAACTAAATTTCTCAGAAATTTTTTGAATAAGCTTCTTTTGCAGCATTACTTCAAAACATTGCTGTTTTCAGTATCACATTAATATCATGTATGGTTTTACCACATGTTTTAATAAAACGTTTAGAAATTTCAAGCATTTATTCAATATGTAAAAGTTATTTAAATGTCAAAATATAAAGATCACAGAACATTATTTTAGCATGATTTTTTGAAAGAAAATTTTTTTTCTTCATAACTATAAAAAAAATCTAAATGAATCACACTATGTGCAGCTGCCACCATATGAATGTACAATGTCCGAGTACATAAAAAAATGAATATAAATTATAAAAAAACAGTAAAAAAGAAATAGTAGCAAATATATAGTTTCATATGAATTCTAAAAAATCAAAATGAAATTTTTAAAAACAAATCAATAATGACTAGTATTGCAACAAGAACAATTTCAAATTAACAGCAAACACTCATAACAAACATTTGATTTCACACATATTTGATCTTGTAATTAACATTCAGAGTCTATCGATGTTTATATAAAGGCAACACAATTTATTTTTCTAAGGCAATCAGTATTCTAAGGCAACATAATTGGCATAATCAATCCTGACATTGCCATATGAAATTTAATAGGTGGTAGCATTATATGGAAATATATATATATATATGCCTGGTAACTTTATTTGAGACTTTTAGCAATACATATATTTCATTTGACTTTTATTTTAATATTATCAGTGTAAGCTCATTTCTAACATATATTTTGCATAGTTTTATTATTAATAAATCTCTAATATACAAGTTTAACTTAAAAAATTAAATACTATAAAGATACTTTAAAGGATTCATCATTTATGCTTTAAAATTTCTATCAAAACCAAGCTTAAAGAGAAAACACAGAATATTTTACTTCTATTACAAAAATGAAATTCGTTATTTTATTATTTGTCAAAATGTAAAAGTTGAAAATCATTAAATATGTTAAAATATCACAAAAGATTAACAAATTATCAGTTTATAGAATTTGAATTATATCCACACCTGGAATGTAAATTAATGCTGCAGGTAATATCAAATGAAAATTGTTTTGATATGATTTTTAATAATTCTTAATAATAAAATATATTTACCAACATAATATAAAATATTAAATTTTACATACAAATAGTGATAAAAAAATAATACCCCAAAGCAAAAAAAAAAAAAAAAAATGTGTATTAATTAAGGAAATAAGTTCTTTTAAAATTCAAAATGATCTAAACATCTTAAGAGGTTTAAATGCATATTATATTCAGTACTTTAGAATCACAAACTTTGCAATAAAGCTATTCTATATATAACTACACACTGCAGAATTACATGTGTAGCAAATATGCAAATATTGGCTAAGTTAATAAAAAGAATAGACAGTACATGCAATATTAAAATTTTTAAATATAAAATATTAATTTAAAGCTCAGTCTTCAGAAATTAAATATTAGAAAGAAAAAAAAATAGTACAGAAAAATCGCACATTTATAATACTTTTCAACTAGTTAAAAGTGTAAGTTATTGCATAGAGAGAAATCACATTAGTAAGTTTTTTTGATATTAACAAAAGTTTTACAAACATAATTTAATACAACACATATTAAAAAGATTTTAAAAATAGAATCTAAGGAAATCATTAAAATAATTAAAAGGTCTAGATACCTTTGGGGGGAATTTTTCATATTAACTATAAAATTAGGCAAAATAATAATAATAAAGCCCATTTAAAACAAAATAGTATAATGTTTATGATTTGGCAGTGTAATATCTCGGCAAATATTTGAAATTCAAGTTAAGTCTGAGTTAACAGTAAAAGTTCACACCAATATTTAGAGAAAAACATAGAGCTATAAAAGATTGAAATCCTTAACCAATATTCCACTTACCTACAAGGAATTTGTTGTATATTAACTACTGAGAAAAGAATATTCACCTTGTTAACTACAAATTGACTATTACAAAAATACTATAACTTGAAAGAAAAATTTCTCCGACTTATATCCAACAATATTTTACTTCTTATATACCTAACATAGGATATGAAATAAAAATATATTAAAAATATTTTTTTGAATACTTCAGAGCATGAAAGGATCAGATCTATACATTTTAATACATATTCATCCTAAATATAACCTCTAACAGCAATCAGTTATTACATAATTAGAGAATACGGAAATTAGTAATATTTCATAACAATACATATAAAATTTATAAAGAATTAAAGTTCTAAAAAAGATAGGAGTCAAATTTAATATCCATATATGTATACTATAAGCAACCTCATAAAATCACTATGATGTTAAAATGAAACACACACATGCACTAACAATTAGCTGGTATAGCAATAAACATTGATATTTTTTATCACCAGTATTTTCTAAAGATTTAACAATGGACAAATATAAGTAACAAATATATATGTAGAAGGAGGTGTTTCACAAAGACTAACATCAATACTGGCACAACCATCTACTAATTTTTAAATCATTATATATGCATATTCAACATTTTATAATATTCTACATGAGGTTGATCCTACAAGTAAATACAGCAAATATTTAATCAAACAACTCTTAAAAATGCAACAGTATTTAACAAATATAGTTTTATAATTATTCAAAATCAAAATCCTTACAATAACATTCTATAAAAAGATATGATGTAATGATATCATGACTTATCACTTCCAAATACATTTTAGCACATATTAAATTCAAAAACAGTGCAATAAAAATAAAGAGCCAATATAATTTTATAAAGTAAAAAAACACATTGATCAAAAAATAAAAATAAAATATTTGGCATATATCTCACACACAGAAATGTATAAACAGTTAGTATATAAAAGAAATTTTCTTTAAATATTATAAACTGGAATGAACATGTGCAGCAAACAATGTACATGCAACAATGTTAAACACCTATTGTTACACATTGCTTTCACATGAATCAAAAAAATGTTTTCTTCCTACAGCTTTGCATATTTTCCTTTGACAAAGTTGATCTAATCAGTTGGGGTTTGTGGATCCACAACACTGGATGTTTTCTTGACAATCCAAACCTCATTCCTTCTGTTAAAAGGTTTGAAAGGAGGATCATAGCCAGCTCGATGATATTCAGATAAATCAACATCATCTGGATTATCTAATTTAGATTTCAAAGCATCAAACTCCCTCTTCCAATCAACATCTTTAGCCATGCCACCAAATGTTCTGAAAAAAAAAATGATGCATACTTGAAAATCATTTTAAAAAGATATTAAAGGGATTTGGAATGCATGTTATTCATAAAAGTTTGTTTGATTTTGAAAGATTAAATTCTATTAAAACTGCACAATGGACTTTTAGATATAACCCCGAAAATTTTGAAATATTCTCAAATGACAATGATATTGTGGAACTGGTACCCAATTCCCTCTCTCTAAACTTCTATCTCAATCAAAACTTTGAGATTCAACTGCACTTAAGTGAAAGGGAAAGGGAGCAACAGTACCACTATTAAAATGATTAACTTTCCGGTGAAAATGAGCCCCTCAAGCCCTCCCCCACACTACTACCACTTTTAAAGTGCTTTGTCAATAAATTGCTTCAATATTCTTTAATTAAAATTTTTAATTAAAAAAAATTACCTAATCATACAATGCAAATAATGCACTTGAGATATACCTATTTTTTTCCTCATTAATTGAAAATGTATTAATAACATTTAAATCAGCAAGCATTAATCTTGATCATATGGACTCAGTTGAGATGGGACAGAAGCTTTTTTTTCACATGCAGAAGGTAGTTAAAATATTAAATATCACTTTTTTGTCTCTATGAAAGGAGTAGTGATGTACGAGTTCATTTCATAACACAGATTTGTTGATTACAAGTAATCAATGACTTAGTATGTACTTTATAGTTAAGCTATACATGCAAAACTGAAAGTATTTTAGATATTGTATTTTTTTCACAAAACAAACACATACCGAAAAATGACTTTAGTCCATCCATATAAGTAACCATGTAACAAAATTCTTATTTAGATCAAATGTAATTAGAGGTAATAAATAGTATATTACCATTACTCTGATTAGTAATAAATGAATGAAAGTTGAGGTTTATAACATAAGAACCAAATCTGGCAATGCTGCACCAAATAATATGTATTTGTGAACTAAACATTAGAGAAAATTCGTAAAAAGATAAGAATTGGTTATCAAGAATAATAATCAAAAATAAAGAAGGACTGCTATGGTATCCAAAGGGTGCATTACCTGTGACAAAAGTTACTGTCTCCAAAGACAGTAAGCCCAATAGAAAAGAAAAAAATCATTAACGTAACTCTAGGAAATGATGCTCACACTTACCTATAGAAACTATGCCTTTGAGTGGCTTAGTTTCTTTAAGTAATGGTAGCATGTTATGCATGTAATGGGTATTTATCAGCATAAATATGTTAAGTATCAGAATTAACAATACAGCTTTTCATTAGCACTACTTTATGTTTAGTGATATAAAGTAGATTTTAATACATGCTTCAAATAATAAAAAATTGCAACAAATGTAAAAGAAACAAATTAGTATTGAGATTATAGCAGTCAGTATTTATTATTCTTTTCACCCTAAAATTGGAATAACCTTCTCTTTTTGGCTACACACAATATCATTAAATTTAAAAAAAAAAAGGTTTGGAATATTCTATGAATTATAGTATTTTCATACATACGCACTGCTATATTATCTAAACTATTATATATTAATATATTTACTATCCACATATAAGCCGAGTTTTTTTTAGCTTTTATTAATGTTGCACTAGAATCTACACAAGGGCTGTTGGTGATGGACCTCATAATTTTGAATCTCGGTCAAGTGACGAGGGCGATACCTAAGCTGGCACCTGCTCTCCTAACTTCCACACCAACAGATTTAATGTGCATCAGCACTGGCTACATGGCGGATCTTTAGTGGCCAACATTTTGACTTAATTATAATATTATACATATTTCTCTTTGGCATAAGGACCTAGTTAATTTAAATTTTTCTTTCACCTTTGTATTTTGTAATGTTCATGATCCTAAATACAATTTTTTGAATAAGTGCATATATAAAAAGTAAGTGAGCATTCATTCTTTAAGTACACATTGCAAGATAAATGTCTTCAACATCAAATACAAAGATAACAGTATAAATCTCTCATTAGCATTACAACTCTATACATGATAAATTTAATTAGCAGACTAAGTCCATTTACAAGTCATGCTTTTTCAAAAAGTTAGAATTTATACAGTTTCAATACAGCTAAAACAAATATGGAATCACTATTTAATAAAAGCTACAAAAAAAAAAATGAAAATCATAATATAAGAGTAATTTTTATTTCTTATGTCAAGAGAGAACATGTTTTCAAGCACTTGTATGAGGATGAAAAAATAATGTAATTTATATTTGTAGTAAAGCTGAAAAATACTTGATGCAGGAACATAACATTAGATACCGAAATAAAAATTAATTGAAAAAAAAATTATTCAAAATCAGACATCACCAATGCGGATAAAATAAAATATCATGACATTTAAAATTGAAAGAGATACATATTACTGCTTCTTTTTCGCAATTTGATTACACACAGAGAAAAATAAAAATAGTCCAAAACCTTTTATTGCAATTTTTCTTTATATTTATAGGCTAAAAAGTTATTTTTAAATTTAAAAGTTTTTTCTTCTAATGTTTATTGTTCTATACAATTTTGAAAAACTTTTTCCTCATTGTCATAAACAATTTTATTGTGATCAAAATTAAATAGCTAATATATTTCAAAAATTCTTGAAAACACTTCTTTACTTAATAAGATATTTGATAGGTAGGGTAAATATTATGTTAATAAAATATTTTGATTATAAAATCCCTCATTCAGTACAGTACTGACATCAGACATAAAAAAAAAAGTAGTTCATTTTTGTTTTGGTTTTTAGTCAACCAAAATAAACGTTTTTGATTTGTTACAGAAATTTAAGAACAATTGAAAGATTTCATATAATTTTTAACTGAAAAAATTATAAATCCGAATATGTATATCAGGTTACAGCTGTTTATTTGTTACCAGTATGTGGAAAAAGATGCATTAGCTACTTTTCCAGAAAACTCCAATATAAAGGATTTACAGACGGATTTTAAATATGGTAATGAGTTTCAAAATAAAAATGCATCATGAATCATACGAATTTTTTTCAAATAGTTTCAACATTTATTCAAAGGGGGAGGGGGCTACTACATATCTCAATGAACCAACACTTTTTTGCTAAAAATGTAGTAAAAATGATCACATTAAAATATAAATAAACATATTTTACAAGTTAAATAAACATTTATAATTGCCCTCTATTTGCCAAATGTATTATCACTTTGTAATTTTTCTGGAAATTAATTCAACCCTGTCAAAGTATTTATCAAGTACAAGCATTTTTCATTTTAAAGGGTACATTTAAAGTCAATTTAGTACCATTGTAATAAATCATGGCCCAAAGTATGTGCATAATACATAAAAAAAAAAAGATAGTATATGCCTCATACGCTTTTAAAAGTAACTTTTTAACTGAAAAGGATAAAGAGATAACTTTGAATTACAATTATTTTCATTCAAGAAAGGGAATTACAGAACATTAATTCAAATTATCAAATTTCATTACATTCTTTGCCAATATAATATTTCAAAAATAATAATCTAGTAAAAATCTTTATATATTTTTTCATACCTTAAAACCTACTTCAATTAACTTTAATTTCCTTTTATCATTCAATATATATCAACCAGTAGCGTTTTTTACATGTGAAGAATCTCATTACCAACACATATTGTTTTCAATAATTTTATACCTAGTTTTTAAACAATTGCATTCATTTCTTCACTTATTTTTGGCATTACAAGTATTTCCAGATGTTTTAATTTGTTTGTAAAACAAACATCTTATGTTTTGTCATCAGTTTTTTTTTCATCCCATATATAATAATTTCCTACATTAAAAAGTATTTACGTTTCCTTGAGCTGTGTATAGTATACATTGAGGGAAATATTCCAGAAAAACTGATAAAAACATTCTCCACAACAACAAAAATCTAGAACAAAAATACATAATTAAATTCATTTAAATAAGAGGTATCACCTGCTTTAAAATCATAATATATTTCCATCCAGGCATAAAATTTCGAAATATTAATATAAATTGGATAGCATAGAAACACTCAATTACAACTGGATATAACTAAATGGGTGCCTCTTTTTTAAACTCAAATAAAGTACAAAAATTGTGAATATAATAATTTATTTGAGCTTAACTAAGCATAATCTTACTAATATTATGTACTTAAATTGTAACAATTCTTGAAAAAGGGAGAAAACATTTTCTTTAATAGAAGAAAAATATTATTTGTGCATGTATTTGTGAACAAAACTAACTTTTTGACATTTCTATTTATAAATACACTAAAGAATAACATATTTGCTCTAAATTATATGTTAAAATAATAGTTATATATATTTAGATACTTGATTTTTTAAAAAAACAATTTTAAAACTTTAAATTTAATTGTTTAATTCACCAATCTATTTAAGATAAACAATATTGAAATGGTTAACTGTTGTATTGGATAGTATATTTATTTTCTTCAGAATCACTGACAATAAAATAAAATGTTTTAATTTGAATGAATATAGGTTAAAGTATTCACAAAATTATAAAGAAAATTATATGAATTTCATTAGAAAAACGGTAATTCTTGAAACCTTTTTTTTAAAAAAATTATTTTACAAGTGCACTTTCTTAAATGTTAAAACACATTTACATAAAAAAATTAAATATTTTTTTTAGATATATTGTTAATTTCTTAACAGTACACAGTTTTTATTTTTATGTTAATATTTACTATCTTCGTATCTATATATCTCTGAAAATTACTTGCTTCAAAAAAAAAAGGAAGAAATAAAAAGAGTTAAAGGATATGGGTATCAAATTTTAAAAGATACTGAACAAATTACATAAATCAGCAGAGGCATTTCTTAGTGAAATTTCATTAAATAAACAAAATTGTACAAGCTTACTTCACAAACTGCTGTAAACATCTTGATAAGTGGTGTGAACCACATATTTTGAATAATACTATCTAAATAAATAATTTTTACACTAACAAAAGATAAAAAAATTATCCTAAAAAATAGACTAATTATAAAAGTTAAATGCAATAATACTGCAAAAGTTTATTCTACATACCCTTTTAAAAATATGGACATAAAAAATACATAATCCAATTAAATACAAATCCTCCTCTTTTAATAAAAAAAATTGGTTTATAAATTAAAGAAATGATAGGAAATTTTGAGGTAATGTAAAATGAATCAATCATGCTGCCCCCCCCCTTTTTTTGCATTTTCATGCACATAAAATTATTCAAAAAATTCCAAAATCAATTAAATATACATGGATTATGCATAACCGAATCATATACAAACACCCCTATGTTTGATGCACAGAAACTACAATTAAAATATTAAAATGATGCACTACATGAAAACAGAAATTCAGCAAAATTATGAAAATAAATTTGTGTTGCTTCAAAAAGTGTGTACTCCTATTCCAGTAAATTTATAAGAAGTTTCTTTAGTTGAGACTTTTTAAACCTTCACGTTAGATAATCACATATTTTAGAATAAATAAAAATCTATTCAAAATGAGATTCCATAATTCGATGAATACAATTTCCATTCACTCACTGTTTTTGTGGAACCAATTTCCATTTAATTAGAATGAAATTGTACTAAAAAATACATATTTTCTAAAAGGATATTATTCAAAATAAATAAACTAGTAATATTTTTTCAAAATTTTGAAAAATATTACACTACAATGAATCAAGAAAAAATTATGAAAAAGGCAGTTTAATGCAGCTTAGAAAATGTAAAAATACAATACCAGGATTCTCACCTCACATAAATTTCACGAGCACCTGTCTCCGATAATGCAAGATCTGAATCTAATGGATTAGGAGGGCTTTCTAATTTTGCTGGAAGAAAAAAAGACACAGAATAATCTTTTGCCTTTTCTTCAACTGGGCTAACATGGAAGACCACAGGAACAGTCATATCAATAGATATACCTGAAAAGGAAAAAAAAAAAACATGGATTAAATTTGATATTCCATGTCGATTTTTTTTCTCTCTGAAGCATTGAAAAGACCAAATAATATCTTTAAAACCCTTTCAGAACAAAACATTTTGATTTATTGCTATAGGTTATAAGAATCTGACAGTAATAAACTCAAATCGAATTAATTTATAAAAAAAATAAAAAATAAATAAATAAAAACTTATCCTTCTATTATAAACTATTAGTTGAAAGAAGTCAAAGCAGAGTAGATCAGATTCACATAAATAAAAATATAGTTAAGTGACATTAAAATAAAATTAATAAAACTGCACTGGTTGACATTTTAATCCCTGTCACCTTGAACTAATACAGTAAAACTTGTTCATTAATTAGCTCTACATTGATGAGCAATAACACATCAATTAATAACTCCCGAGACTAACCCAGAGATGGCGCTCGTAGTAAACCAGTAACCAGGTCTTTCTAGAGTACTAACCTTTGCTTGAAACGTGTCAAAATTTTAAGTCGATCGGACCAGAAACAGCTGAGTTATCGAGGTTGGAGTAAAGTCGTTTTGTAGTTTGTTTAAAAAATGGAAAAAACCGAGTTTCGTGTTCTGATAAAACATTGTTTTTTAATGGGTAAAAACACCGTGCAAGCGAAACAATGGATTGAAAAATGTTACCTGGACTCTTGTCCATCAAAAGCAACGATTTGTCAGTGGTTTGCTGAGTTTAAACGTGGTCATATTGACACAAATGATGCGGAGCGCTCGGATACATCTGTGGAAGCCGTTACACCGGAAAATGTGAGTGAAGTGACAAAAATTATAATGAAAGATCGTAAAGTGAAGCTCCGTGAGATTGCTGAGATGACACAGATATCATATGGAAGTGTATTTACAGAAAAAGGTTTTTTGAAGTGAAGTGAAAAAGGTTTTTTCCAAGTGGGTGCCGCGATTGCTTTCGATGGAACAAAAACAGCAACGAGTCGATGATTCAGAAAGCTGTTTATCGCTATTTACTCGCAACAAAAAAGATTTCTTGCGGAAAAAAAAAAAAAGATTTGGAAAAGCGTTGGAACGATTGTATCACTCTAAAAGGTGATTAACAAAAGATGTTATGTTGATGAATAAAAAAAAAATTTGCAAAAAAAATGTTGTTTTCAATGTTAGACTCAGGAGTTATTGATTGATGTGTTACACAAATTTAAAATAATCTATAGAGAAATATGTTGATGCCCAACTTCAATCCCCCAAATGGTTTAACCAATAAAGTTTAAAAATTTTAAAACAGTAACAAAAAACAAAAACAAAATAAATTATTAATTACTTAGGAAATTTGTAAGATAGACAGCAAAAATTGAAAATTGAACAAAAAGACTAATAGATCTTAAGCAATATATATTTTCATAGTTTCAAGAATTTAAAATACTTAAATAGATGTATACCTCCTTCATTTTTTCCATTTATGTAATCCAACAGTCGACGGAAATCTTCACGGGAAAATTCATCTGGTGTTTTATCATGGATCGAGAGAGTTACCCATTGACACTCAGGATATGAACGAAGTTCATAATCCTGCAAAAGCAAACAATACTTTAAGAAATTAAAAATACATATTTCAAGAAATTTAAAAATACTTTGAAAAGACATTGAAAATTCTAACACATAACATTTGTATCTCACACATGGCAACTGATGCAAAAAATCATTTTAACACAAAATGTAAATCATAACATGACAAATAAGTATTGAAGCAAAGAAATTAAATGCAAGAATAGCCACAAGATAAAATGAATGTAAGAATAAATTGAAAATGCATGAAATTGAATAGTTAATAAAATACTGAATCAAGAATAAAAAATAAGTATAAATTAACTCATACATAAATATATAATCAAGTAACCTACACTTTTCTTACACAATAGTTAACGACTAAGTCTTTAATGCCACTGCTTTGAAGTCAAAATACAGAAGTTAAATTCTTTAAAGAAATTAAAACAAATGTACACATGTGCTTTCTTCTTCTAATCATCAAATGTAATTATAGTACAACAACTTCATTTTAACACATTGATGACCGATCACTAGTTAATTCTTGTTTTCATGCCAAAATGTTATTAAGTGATCACAAGTTAATCTGTGTTTGAATTTGTATCATAAATTTCAGGTTATGAAACACAGAATAGAATATATCCAAACTTTTGCTCATTTGGTGCAGATGATATCTACTATTCATCATGTGCCCATGCAATCAACTGGAAAGCAGAAGAGAAATTCTATGGATGATATAGTTAAACCAGCATGCATAATACAAATGCATGAAAGGAATCCATCATGCAGACCAGTACTTGGTGAACAGCAGTATCATTAAAAAAAAAAGTACAAAATAGTCTAAAAAAGTAACATTCTTTCTGATCAACTGAAGTGTGTTCAATACTTCAAAATTTATTGTAACTACAAGTTGCAAAATAGTAACTAGGGAATGGATGACTGTAGATTCAAATGAATGCTACACAGTACCTGGTACTTCTCATACTTCTAAAAGGGCTTCTTACAATTATTCACCTTTCAGACTTTCATAACAACTAAGACACCATGTTCAGAAAAAAATAGTCACTAGCATAAAAAAAATCCAACTAGAACATGTGAAGTATGCTCTTTAAAAGGAAAGAACTTCAAAACAAGATAGATTTGCAAAATAACTGGCTTGCACCATTACATGTAAATGATTATAATACAGTATATCACACTAAAAAAAAAATTAAAAGGGTACTTTTCCATTCTGCTGGCACAAATCTCACAAAGTAAACTTTATGGGCAACAACACACAGTATACATATAAAAAAATACAGTCTGTTTGATGTCAGTTGAATCATTTTTGACAACTTTATCGTTAAAAGTTAAAAAGATATGTTCAAAGTTTTATCTCAATTCATTATGCATAAAATTTATTGAAGTTATTTAGTTGTTTTTATGAAGTTGTTTTACTACCATATTCAATTAAAATATAACAGCCAGTGACATGAGATATCCTCTATGTAAAATTGTCAGTCAACAATGTGTTAACATTAATTTTTTAAAAAAAAATATTTAGTTCAGAAAACATTACATAGCTCAAAATTTTATTATAAAAGAAATTTAAAACATTTTTTGAGAACTCTTTTCATAAAATTTAATAGCTACAATGCAACAAGTAAGTTATATTTTCACATTTCATTCATAACATTTACCAATTGAACTGTATACCCTATTAAAGCCATTCTCAAATTATTTGCAATTGTAAGTCACGATATAATAAATGATTATACGTTTATTGAAAACAAATAATGTATCAATAAATCTATTGAATGTATTATAAAAAAAATAAGATAATCAATTTTTAATTATTCAATGATTATATACTATAGACATAGATATAACATTGCATATAATTAACAACAACTTACATCTGTCTTGCTTATAACATCATACTTAGGTTGCTCATTTCCCACAATAGCACCCTTCACAAATTTCAAGAATGCCATCTTAAGTCTAAAATTTTAAAATGCAACACTTTAAGTATTATAAAATATGAAATTCATTTCAGAACACATTCAAAATTTGAAATGTCAATGTTGTAACACAACATAAGGTTCTTGTTCATAATATATGAAAAAAAATGGTAAAATTACAAGAGGCAAATATTACAATTTGCTTGCACATTGAATTAGGTTCATTATAATATACTTATATAACATCACTGGGTGAGAATTGTACAAAAAATACAATTTCAATTTTTAAGCACAAAAATTCATGTTTTTATTTACAAGTATTTTATTTTAATATCCATAAAAAAAAAATATATCAGATTGAATAAAATTTTCAAATTACATTTAGAAATAAACTGAAATAAAATTTGTACAGAATTCATTCAGGGTCTTAAGATCACAGAGTACAAAAGTAAGCGGAGGAAGGAAATTTTTCATAAAAGGAACATATTTAGTCAACTTGGAAAAATTTCAAAGGAAAAGAATGTTTCATTTTTGCACCCTTTTAATTTCTATGTTAAAGAAGTGACAATTTCAATTAACACTCCACAAAAAAAATATTATATATAATTTTGCAATACATGGTTAAAACATAAATCAACAAAACGTCACACAAGAGATTTGCTTAATTCAAGAGGCAGGCAGGATGAGCCACTTTAAAAACCTTTATAGAATGAATGCAATATAAGAATTTACAGATTTAAAAAAAGAATGTATTTGAGATATACAAGAATAAATACTACTCTTTCAAACACAATATAACCAAATATTCTGAATTCTGATTTACCATATCAATTCCAATAAAAATTAAAATGCATAATCAGTATTAACAGATTAAAATATTGATTATTAAAGATGTATTAAATACCAACACAAACTTTTATTAAATAAATATCAGGAAAGCCTATCTAATAATAAGTAGACCCTTTATGTATTGCTAAAACAATCTAATGTCTCAAAATATTTGCTGTACTCTCAATGATCAGTAAGCATTTCCAACTGATTTTAAAGGGTGCCACACCCAAGAGGTATCAGAATATAACTATGCCCTAATCATAAATGAAACACATAAACATTTTTTCTTCTTTTCTGCCAGTGTAAAAACAAAAGAAACTCTCTTTGTCTGTCATATAGAGTTTTAGTTTAGTTTTTATTAACGTTGCACTAGAAGCAACACAAGGGTTATTGGTGATGGACCTCGTAATTTTGAACCACGGTCAAGTGACGAGGACGACACCTGAGCTGGCGCCCCCTCTCCTCACCTGACATGTCTGTCATATAGAATAAAATGTTAATTAAAATTTAAAAAAATAGTAATAATAAATAAAAGGTAGTTCATGTCTGTAAATTTAGAATGAATTCTAGTTATATAACATTAAGTATAAAAAAAAGTTTATAAAAATGTAGAGTTAACCAAATTCTTATGCAATTAAACATATTCTATTCATATTCAACACAAATAAAACCCTCATTTAACAAAGTTAATATTATAACATTGTTTTTTGAGAATAGTAAAATTAACAAAATTTGAAATCAAAAGAATTTTTAAATCATAAGTTATCAAGATTTGAAAAATTGATACAAAATTTTACAAAAATACGATACTAAGTTATAATTGAAATTAGGAATTTGTGACAGTGATACATTTCTATATCCTTAGGGCAGTTTTTTAAATGAGTTCATTTTTTTTTTATTTCCAAGACTATTTAAAATTAAATTTTTGGTACTTCACTGTTACAGCGGCACCAATCAAATTACAGTTATGACAAAAAGTCATTGACAAACTCGTGAAGCCTACCTTGTGATACCCCCTAACCTGGGCAATATTTCTTAGTTCTTTAGAGATTAATTATCAGGTGCCACTATAACAGGGAAGTACTACAATTATTAATGTTTACAGTTTCCATTTTTCTAAAAAATAACACAGAAAAAATTAAATTTTTCTTCAGATAAATTTGATACATGTCATGCAACCAGACACAATACAGTATATAATACTATTTATTATAATGATGCTTATCATTGATAGATCCCAAAATTTTCAAATATTTATATTTTTCAACACTCTTTAACAGAATTATGAAAAAAAAAATCCAGGAAAAATGAGAGATTTAATTTTTTTTTAAAACTTTAAATAAGCTTTTTATGAAATAAAGACCTTCAAAAAAGCCATATTTTAAGCATTAAAAAGTCACACATGTTAATTAAATTTCCCTGTATGCCTCTATTCCTTAAAAATATAAGTAAGATATGCTTTAATGTGTATGTCTAGGTAGCAAGCAAGGTCTTGTGCAAAATTAAGATCCAATAAGATATTTAATTTTGAACAAAAGACATTACTTCATGTAAATTGAAAATTTGAAAAATAATTAAATCTGAAAAGTTAAATAAAACACGTAAATTTACAGTAGCAAAGGTGTGAGACAAATATAACAAGTACAAAAATTCAATACTTGTAACTTTTTCTAAATATAATGAATCATTTTTAAGAAAATCAAATTAGTGGCACAAATAATCTATTTTATGAAAATATCAGCATTCATGGAAATAAAATAATGTACTAAAATCTAGAGATACATTAAATATCACAGCAGGCCTTCATTACTTTACGTTTAGAAGGGTGGTTGATGCGGCATATGCGATTGATTTTAATGATATATTCTAGGATTTCTTTTTTATATTTACAATGAAAACACGACTTTAAATTAGAATTTAAACACCGAACATAGATACAAACTGCAAACAGAATCATTTTGCAACAAGTTAAGAGAGCAGGTAATTAGGAAAAATTATATATTGTCTACATCTCTCCCTCTATTGAACATTCCTAATTATTAATGAATGAGAAATGAAAATTTAAGTTTTATATTCAAAAAATGTGAGTTTTCATTAATCTAACAAATGTTTTAACAATGAAAAGAAACCAAAACTAACGTAGAAAGCTAAGATTTTACTTCACTACAGAATGAATCCTGTCAATCACTTCTGCCGATGCTGCTGAAGTTGAAGTTAAAGTATGTATTCAATTCAACAAGTAAAAGTCATAGTTGATCAAAGTTATTCAATTTCACTATAATTAAAAAGCGAAATAAAAAAAAATATTTAGAAAATTACATAATAATAACAAAAGTTATTGAAAGTAATTATTTTTTTTAATTAGAACATTTATGATGTATTTTCGAAATGCACTTGCGAATCTTATGGTTTACTCAATATATGTTTTTTTTATCGTCTGCTGAAGAGAACATCTGGTTTTTCTTTCAGGCGAAACTTGATGCGAAACGGATGTTTTAGGTGGGAAGTACGTACGATTTGACTTGCATCTACGATGTGTGCGACATAAATTTCATCATGAATTATGTATCTTTAATAGCATTTATTATTTTTCCACATTTAATTTATTCTGATGAAATTTCGCTAGGTAATTCAAAGATAAATTATGAGATTTTGTATAAAGTTGGTGTTGATGCATATCTTGAAAACCGGTGGGGAGATTGTGTATCTTTAATCGAAAAATCTATCGACGATTACATTTATTATAATACTGTCATTCTTAGATGTAGAAAAAATTGTCAAACAAGTGAAACTGAATTGTTTTCTAACGATATAGATTCGTCTTTCGATCTATGGCATTTGCAAAACATTGTTACTGAAAGAGCGCTTTGCCTTATGAAATGCCAAAACTTATACTTCCCAAACCGTCCAAAAGCATCCAAAGAAACTGACGATCAGTTTGAGAAAAAAGTTCCCTACAATTATCTACAGCTGTGTTATTTCAAAGTAAGTTTTGTTTTAAATGTTACAGTTTTTCTCTGAAATATAAAAGCGAAAAAAAAAAAAAATTCATAAGTAATGATTCATGTAATAAATTTAAATTTATTCACATTTTCTAATAAGAAATTTATTTTTTGACAGTAATATAATATTGTGGTTGTATCTAGCTAATTAATCTTTATATTGCTTAGGCAGAGTATAAAACTTTAAATTACCGTCTTTGTAATACTTAGGCTATTAAAATTAATCAAGCTATTCCTGTGTATCTTTCAGTCTTTTTTAAAAACTCAGTTTCTATAATGCTTAATAATTATATGTTTTCTGGTACGGAAGATTTGTAGAAATTATAACTTGATCAACATTTTGGAGCAGACTTGGCTTTATCGAGGTTTCGAATGTGAACATCATCTTATAAATGCTGCTTATTTATCATATAATCTTTTTCAAACAAAAGAAAGCTTTAATAGTACTGAACAATAATTAATCAAAGTTTTTGACATACTATCAAATCTTATAGTGAAAATATATAAATATAAACTAGTGTTTTACACTTACATAGAAAAATGTACATAATTAATAACCCTGTATAACTTGTATCCTTAGTATTAATTTTGTCTAAATATTTGAGTTATTAAAATTTTAATAAATGGAAAAATTAATAAATGTGTGCTTAATACAAAACCAGTATTATTTCTGTGGCATTATTGCATTAATTAACGTCTAAATTGCACTATATGCTTTATATTTTTGTTATATTCAAATGCTGTTACAAAAAACAATTTTTATATTTCAAGTATTATGTTCATGCTATGCTTGTAGGTCGATGAACCCGAAAAAGCTGCATCATGTGCTTATACTTTTCTTATACACAACCCTGGTCATGAAGTTATGCAAACCAACCTTCAGTATTATATGGCCCTTCCTGACATAAAAATGGATAAAATTAGATATCTGGAACCTAAAGATTATCAGGTACCAAATATTCCTTTAATTAATAGTGCTAAAATATCTTAAGAGTTTTTGATGTCCTTTATAAAAACTACAACATTTTTGAATTTTCTGGGGGGGAAGGGATATCTTTATAATGTAAAAAACAGTTTTATAAATATTTTTTTTATGTGTTGTAAGCAATTTGTTATGTATGTGTACTGAAGAAAAAGTTATATTTTTCTCAAATTGATATATGCATTTTATTTGTTTTATAATTTTTTTTGTAAAAAAAAAAAAAATACTTGCCCTTTCAAAGCATCTGTCTAACTGAATTTTCTCTGTTAAATTCTTAAAATTTAAATGTTTTGTTGGATTGTATATTGGAAAGTAACATTATGTATTTCTATGTGATGAAAATAAATTTTGAGTGTTAGTCTTTACTCTAATTATTAGTTGATATTGTATTAAATTATTTAGTTGGATTTTTTTTTTATCAAAATAGAATAGCATATATAAAATAATGGTATGCTTGAAACCCATTTTTATTTTTTGATAATAAGTGGCTTTTAAATATTGAAACAATTACACTTTTAATTTAAAATTAAGAAAATTTTATATTTGATTATCTTTCCTATCTCTTTTTTTAAGCAAATTATAATAGGATTAAAAAAAAAAGTATAATTAGCGTATATATAATAAGTAGAGAGATATTGTGTAGTTATTTGCATTTTTTATTAACCTTTTTAAACTTAGATGAATAACATAAATTCAATTAAATTGCTCTGAATTTAATATTAAAAAGTAGATTCGTAACAGTTTTGTCTCTCAAATGTAATTATTTTGCATTTTCTTTTTAATAGTGTTAAAATATAAGCATAAAACATGTTTTTATGTTCAATTTTGTTCATTTCAGGACCTTTTTCTGAGAGGAGCACAGCTTTACATGGATGCAAGTTATAATGATTCAATTGCAGTCATGGAAACATCTCTTAAAGAGTATTTGTCTGCTGAGGAAGAATGTCGTTTAAGATGTGAAGGACCCTTACCCCAAATATCTAATGAAGAATTATATATAGCTATCACAAGTACATATGTGTTGACTTAATGCAAAAGTAGCTAATTATATGCATACACTGGATTTTATTTTTTTTAAAAAAATAGGCTTATTTACATAAATTATTAATGAAGCTGTAAACAATTTAAAAAAAAGTAGAATATGCAAGTTTGTTTCTCATTAATAGCACCCAAAAACTTCAGATACTTCAAACCTTCCTATTAGCACATAATGATAAATTTATGTAAAAAGTTATTGAATAAAATGGTTGTGCTTGCTCGTGATTTCCTGCAAACCTCTAAGCTTCTGGATAATATGGATTGGTAATATAACCTTGGTCTGAAATAATAAAAATGCTGAGTACATTTCATCACCCTTGAGAAATCGGATCACATATGTATGTTTACATATATTGTGTGATTAATAATAATATTTCAAAGGAAAACTTTTTTTTTTCCCTCTAATCATATATATCTAAATTTTACATTTGGTTACTTTAAAATTTATATTATTCATCAAGCCTTGAACTTTCCCTTTGTATGTAACTTTTAAAACTTTTTTATATTGGTTTATTTATGTTAAAAAAATAGTAAAATTGAGTATATATATTTTTAAAAAGAAATTATATATTTTTCACGTTATATATAGTATTTTTACTACAATATGTATAAATAACATATAGTGTAAAACTCTTAATACATGTATTTAAAAATTTCAAATTTACAAATATTGATTTTTTTTTCTTTTACTTATAGACCACTTTACATATGCCTTGCGTTGCAAATTGAGATGCCCTGAAAAGTTATCTTATATGTATGGTCAAAAACATGAACAATTATTCACAAGTCATTACCATTATTTGCAGTTTGATTATTATAAAGGTTTGTGAACCTAATTTTTACTTAATATTTTTGTTGACATTAGTTTTACTCATTTTTTATGTTAAAATATGAATTTTATATGTGTAAAATACAGTAGTACCTCATTTAGAGCATTAAAATATAATTAAGATTGTTTATTAATAGCGATACATTGCTTTTAATCTAAAATCTATTACATCATTATAGAAAAGGAATTTGTGCAATGATAGTTAAAACTGTATTTTATTCTGTCTTGAGATTTGCTACTGTTTTCCTTTTTTTTTTCCTCATGATATTTATGTAGCAATTTATTTTATCGACTGAATGCTATTCTCATTGATATTTTATTTTAAAATCATTTAAATTTGTAAACTTAACTTGAATTATGTTAAGAAATCAAAGTATCTGCCCATAAGCATTCTGATATCAATTTTTGTGCCTACAAAATGTTTAATGAATAAGTTTCTTTTAAATTAAATACTTTTAATGTGTTTTTTAAAAAATAAATCCATTTACAATTATTCCTTTATTTAAGAGAATAATTTTTGATATTATATACTTATATTCAGTTGTTTATTAATAAAAAATGGTTCAAAAGAAGCTTTCATTTTATTGGATTATAAATTTTTTGAAAATTCTGTTAAGCTACATTTATAAAACATGCATTTTAAAATAATTTTAATACAATAATATGTAACTTTAAATGTCAGCAGCAATAAATAATTTTCATTACATTTTATTAGCATTAACTTATATCTAATTTCTTAATTTATTTTTGGTTTCAGTGTTACTATCTAAAAAACTTTCAATTATTGAAAAATTTAGTAAATAGTGCCTGAGAAAAAAATTAACAAATTATTATTCAATAATGAAAAAAATATTTAAATGCATTTATATTTTATTCAATTTATTTTATTAATATTTATGGCTGTTATTGATTATTCTAAATAACTATAAAAAATAAAATAATGCTAGTTCCGAAAAAATTAAAAATATTACCTTTACAATTAAGTTGTCATAAACTGTACTGTTTTTACATAATAGTGTTTTTATTCCAAGGGGATTCATTAAAATTCTCTCTTGGTTTCTCTTTCATAAAATTGTAGAAAGAAATTTGAAAGAAACTTGCTCTGCTGTTGCTTCATATCTTCTTTTCCATCCTAATGATGAAACTATGCTCACAAATAAAGAATTTTATTCTAAGCAACCTGGGGTCTCTGAAGAATGGTTTACACCAAGAAAGGTTAGTGTCATGAATGCTTGCTTTACTAATAAACTGAAATATGTTGACAACTTTTTATGGTTATTTTTTTTAATTTGTTTGTTATAAATATGCAGTAATTTCCATTATATTTTATTAAAATGTTTTTTTTTTTTAATTCTATCATAAAAATATTTTTTTTAAATAATTTGCATAGATCTAAGAATTAATGTAATTCTTAAATATAAGGGATAATAATTTTATTCTTATTATTATGCATACATTTTCTTTATGTTTTTATAATTTTTTAATGTATCAACTATTTCTGTCTATTAATATTAATTATTTTTATTTTTTAATGTATTATTCTATTACATTTATTTTTCTATATGTTTTCATATTTTTTCGCAAAATTACACATGCAGAATTTTCAATGATATTTTGTTTCCATCTGAGTTATTTTTATCGTGTTTCATTTGAATCTCTTATTTAAAAATGATTCCCTCAACCATCCTACTGTACTTGAATTTGATATAAAAGGAACTATATTAAGTCATATTTCAGTACTTACATATTTCCAATCGCATTCCTGTACTTACATACTTCCAGTCATATTTCTATGCTTCTGATAACATTTTTTTTGCAAGTTTCTTTAGTTCCAAAAGACAGAGCTATTTATATTTACTTCTGCTTTGTCCACTTTTTGTCATTGTTTAATTGGAAAATCAAAAGTGGTAATTCATCCTTCATTCTTCATTAAACAAAATAATTCTTAACTAAACGAACATATTTACTCTTTCCAGTCCATGAGAGAAAATATTATATTTATTTAATCTTTGAAAATCAATTTTATTTCACTCTTGATAATAGTATTTTTGAACTTGTGTTAAAATATTATACTTTTCGAGAATGAGCATTTGAATAGAGTACCAAAGGCCTGTTAGAGCCACTCTTTCTCTGTATGAGTGGACTGACGGGAGAGAGTTGCAGGAGCATTGGCAAAAATCATGCTTAAACGTAGAGTGGATGAATAGGTAAGGAGGAAAGGGAAACCAATTATGTTGCAAGTAGGAAATATGCGTGGAGCGTTCAAGTTGGAAGGTTTCTTGGGCATGATGGGCGCAGCGTTCTAGGAGTAGAGCTGAAAATGAAATGGATGAGTCTGAAAGAGGGAAATTGAAATATTAAAAATTAATATTTCAGTCTGGGAATAAGCTGCAGCATTGGGTAGTCATGTGTGGAAGTTTGTATTTGGTTGAGGATCCAGGATTACTCTGTTGTCAGATAGATGTGTTGGAATGGGATGCAACTGAGGTTTGGAATCCGGTAAAAAGTTTTCTGATATGACTTGGGATGGAAGGGATGTGGAGTTCGTTGTGCAGAATTCTTCATGGGATAAAGATTGGTGCTTTGGCTATTATGCGGAGGGTTTTATTTTGAAGTAGCTGGAGATTGTTGATGTTTTTGATAAATGCTGTGCCCCAAACTTTTTATTTCTTGGGGTGAGGTCTGGTAGTTTTTTCCTAAAGTTACCTTTTTTAAAGATTATTGCTGTGGATTTTTCCAGGTTTATTGAGATTCTCCAGAGTCTGAGCCATGTTTGGAGTCTATTGAGGTAGGATTGAAGTTGATTTATGCTGAGTTCCGGGAATGGGGCTTGACTGATGATTGCTGCATTGTCAGCGTAGATGCATAGTTGTACTGTTGGAGTGATGAGGAAGTCGTGGGTGAAAATTGAAAATAAAAAAGGACTTAAAATACTTCCTTGTGGAGTTCCTGCTCTTATTATTCCAAATCTTGAGGTATTGTTGTTGATTTTAACTTGAAATGTTCTTCCAGTTAGGTAGATATTGATGATTTTTAATAGGTAGGGAAGAAATTTAAGCTTGATGAGTTTATAGATGAGGCTGTAGTGCCAGACACAATCGAAAGCCTTTTCAACATCTAGAAATACTGCGATGGAGGTTTTGCTATTGTTGAATCCAGTGAGGATGCTATTTGTGAGACGGAGAAGCTGGTGTTATGTGTTCTTGGCGCGGAAGCCATGTTGTTCTGGAGGGATGATGTTGTGTAAGATGGCATGTTTTTCTAATCTGGAGAGAAGAATTTTTTGGTAAATTTTTGCGAGAGAGGAAATCAAGCTGATTTGTCTGTAGTTTAACAGGAACAAATGGTCTTTTCCAGGTTTAGGGATGAGGGTTAAAATTGAGTGCTTCCACACAGGAGGAAAGTATTTGAAGAATAGGCATTTGTTGAGGATCTTGGTGAAGTGAGTTAAGGCTTTTTAAGGAAGATATTTTAGAGCAAATATTCTTGATTTGGTCTTCTCCTGGAGTTTTGTTATTTTTGAGTTTCTGGTTGGTCAATCCGATTTCGGAGGGAGTGGTATGGAAGTCTCATTATGCTGTTCCATGTAATCATTTACTTTTTCTTCTATTTTTTCGATATGGATGTCTGAATTAAGTTGACTGTCCTCTTGGAAGGAGTCTTCAAGCGTGTCGATGAAAAGGTTGGCTTTTTTTACGTTGTCATGAACGAAACCTCTTATAAGAGAGAGGGTGGGATGCGTTTTCTTGGTTTACCTCTGATTTCTTGCACGATTGTATATTGACAGGTCTTCAATTGTGGCTTCTGCAAGTGTTTTGTTCCATTTTTGATTTTGAAAGTTAGAGATGTCTTTCTTAATTTCTCCTTGAATAGGGTTTTGCATTTTCTTTTTGGGGGGGGGGGATTTGGAGTCTTGCCATTGTTTACGAAGTCTATTTTTTCCTTGAAATTTTTGTCGGATATTTGGAGGGGGATCCATGGTTTGATAATGGATGTTCTTGGCCTTGCAGGAGTGGTTTATGACATTAGTAACGTTTTCGGTGACCTTGGATAATTTCTTCTGTGGATTCAATTGTTGGGTTTCCTCCGATAGAGATATCTAGGGTTGTTTGAAATTTTCTCCAGTTGGTGAAAAGCCTGATGTTGCTTGGTTTGGAGAAGTTTTGGAGGTGAAAGGTGATGAACATTAGGTTGGGGTCGCTGGAGAGGGGTGGTTCAGTCCTGATTGCGGTGCTTTCAAGTCCTTTTGTGATTGCAAAGTCTATTGTTGAAGGGAGCTTCTGTTTTAGTATGGGATCCTCATCGGTTCATTGGGGGCTAGGATGTTAAGGTCGAAAGCTTGTGTGAGGTTGTAAATTTTGCTTCCTATCGCAATGGGTTTCCCATTACTCCAGGATCTTTGTCTAGCGCTGTAGTCTCCAACGGCTAGGCAGATGGCTTCAGAATCTTTTCTGGGGATCTTAGATGGAGTTATCTTGTCTTTTAGGAGGGTAGTAGATTGAGCATATTGTGATGGGTTTGGTTTCGGTTTCGATTACTATTGCACTTGTTTCTATTGAGCTGGGGAAGATGATGGTGCTGTGATAAGATATTGAATTTTTGATGAATATAGCTGTGCCTCCTCCTTGATGAGTTAAATGATCTTTCATGTGACAGATATAGTTGAGGATATTTATTTTTCTGGAAGGTTATAGGTGGGTTTCTTGTACTCTGATTATGTCGGGATTCTCGGTTTGGACAAGGTCTAGGAATTCTTTTTTTTCGTTGATCCCATTAGTGTTCCGGCTAATGAGTACAGAAATGAAGTACAGGAGCTGTTGTTTGTGCTAAACATCGTAGTCTTCTATGAGGAGAGCCATGATTTCCTTCAGCTTTTTGAATGGGATTTGTTTGATTTGGAGATTTTGATGAATGATAGGAGAATATCGAACATTTCTGTGACTTAGGGGTCTTTTAGCTGATCAAATGTGTCGAGAGGGTCTTGGGCTAAAGAAGTGGTATGTTGGAGTGGTGCAGGTTGCTTATCTTTTTTCTTTGTGGATGGTTTTCAGTCTTATCCTTTCTTCTGCTTGCTTTTTTTTTTATTCGTTTTGGTAGAGTGGTTTAACGGGTTAATGGGGCATTGGAGGTGTGGTCGCTGTTGCAGTGGCAGCAGGTTGGAGCTACATCAAAGGGTTTGGTGCAGTCTTTGGTGAGGTGGTTCTTTCCACATTTAACACATTTAGGGTTGTGTATACAGTATCATGAATTATGAAAGAAGCCTTGGCATCAGTGGCATTGAGCTGGACCGAGTTTCTTGTGGAGCGCTTTGACTTCTATTTTCAAGGAGCATATTTTGGGTGAGGTTAAATATCTCTTTGTAATCATCATTCTTTTTAAGAGTGAGGAGAAAAAGAGGCATCAGGGTCTTATTTCACTTGTTCGTCATGATGTTACATTCGTCGGTGTGGATGTTGAGATCATCAAAGCCTTTGAGAATTTCTTGCACTGGCATGCAAGTGGGCATTCCTCGAATAACTGCTCTGATCATCCTGTCCTCAGATAAGTGGTAGGTGTAGTGCTGGAGATTCTCCTGGTTGATGAAGCTCCTGATTTGGTGGTAAGCTGCAGGCGTTTGGGGGTAAAGGCTTGTACCGATCAATTTGCCTGTTAGATTGATTTTTGTAATTTTTCTTTAATTTCTTCAGGAGAGAAGAGGAATTCTGAATATTGTCTATTGTAATTAGAGGGGCTTATTGTTTCCTGGGTGGAGGTTGGGTGACTTCCTCGTCTTCTGCTTCTGAGATGATAGTTGTTGGATCTTCTACCATCAGGTGTATAAATCTGTTGGTCGAGGATTCGACTAGGTCTATTGTTGTCTTTTGTTTTTTTGGCACCTTGACTCGCAGGGGTGATTTTAGGATTTTTCTTCTTTCTGTTTGTTATTTTTGGAATTGTTGAGTTGCATCAGCCAAAACAATTAAATTGGAGATATGAAAGATTTTGTTCCTAAAAATTCTTGTATTTTCTTGTGGTTTTTTCCATAAGTTCATGTAAGAAGTGTGAGTATTTATCTTTCTCTGCTCTGTTGGCAAAACTGATATTCTTTAAATTCGTTTTTAGTCCGCGGAGAGCATAGATAGATTCTAGAGTTCCATCAGCAGTCGTCTGGTTGGATAGGTAAACCGTCATGCTGTGAAGATTCAAAGGGTGGGAAGTTGACGGACTTTCTTCGGTTTTTGAGTCCGAGGAGTGATCCATAATTTATTCGTCGAGAGCGATTGAACGGCGACTCACCACGTCCTGAGAAGGACAAACAGAAATCTGTTTTTTCAGTGATAAGTTCGGAGAAAGCGGTAAAGACATACTGTGACTACGTGCAAAGAGCAGTAGAGTCAGACTACTTCACTAGAAAAGAGAAAACGGAAAATAAGTAATAATGTAGTTAATAGATTTGAATTTTTTTTTTTTTTATTTTAAATATTAATTTTATTTCTGAAATCCAAAATGTTCAGTGAAATTTTAACTTAAAAATTTTGTTATAATATTATAAATAATTTTATATAAGAAATTATAATCTTTAGTGTGCAAAGATATTTGTTCTGTGGTTAAAAAAGAAAAGAAATCTAAGTGCCCATTGAACCAATAAGTACCCTTTTATATTGCTTCGAAAATTTGAGTAAAAATAATTGATAAGTAGCCATATTCATTTTTATATTGTATTATTATACTTAGTATAGTATCAAGAAAAATAATTTTTGAAGATACTTATGGATGATTTACATATTAAACATTCATCAAAGGAATATATTTTCTTAAAATTCATCTATATTTTATGCATTTTCAGTTTGAAGTAGTTTTAAAGCAATTGCTCTCTATTTTATTACCATGTTGAACCAATGATGTTAGACATGAATTTCTATCCATGTAAAAAAAAAAGGTGCAATGCTTCAATATCAAACACTAATAATGTAAAACATAACATACAAGTGGCTTATGAATAATCATATTGATGTTTCAAAAAACAAAAACTGCTATTATTTACATTACCTTACATATTTCTATTTATTGAAAATTCATATTTTAATTCCACGTAAGAAATTCCATTTAAAAGGACAGGTAGGAATACTTAAATGCATATTTACTGTTTTAATTAATTTAGTTTGTTTCTAAATGTGTTAGTGATTAGATATTAAAAATGTATTATTTTACATTTTCCATCATATTAAGATAAATTTGGTTTATTTTGGCATATTTAACTGATAATGTGACAGTATCTTTAGATTTTGGAAAATACTTATTTGATATAATTATAATAACTTTTACAAACCTCTATTGTATATTATATAATATTGTGTATTTATTTGTGTTTAATGTTACGTAAATATAGATCAATGTTTTTAATTTTTTCTGAATTTTCATTACAGTTGCTTTCTGAAATTTGAAATTAATTTCATAACTGCAAATTAGTTTCAGTATAAATCGATAATGGGCCTTCTTTTTTTGTTATATTTAACCATAGTAATAAAATAAAGTCTTGTTTCCAAGTTTTATTAAGTTTTCTCATTAATCTTATATTATTTTTGTAACTTTAATTCTAGATTTTATTTATTTACTGTAAAGTTTTTTGAAAGAATAAGAAACCTTATCAGTATAGCATTTCTTAGTTACACACCAGCCTTCATAAATTCTAATTTTATCTAAATGTAAATAAGGTTGTTAAATGTTATCATAACTTTTAGATTTCTGTTTATGTTTCCAGTTTAGAACTTAAATATTTCATTTATGTATAAACCTAGTGTGAGAGCTTTATTGCCTCTTAATTATATTCTTCTGAAATAATTGTAAAATGAAATAAATATTCTCAAGATACAATCAAGGAGACATTTTAGTTTTTTTTTTAAATTATTGTTATGTTTATTTCTACTGTTAAATTATAAGTATATGGAAAATGTATAATTTAAATTCTACTTACCATTATATTAAATTTTTCTATGAAATACATCACATCATGGATTTTATATACATATATTATGATGTACCCCAGTTATCAACTTCTTTTCTTCACTTTAAATTTCATTCTCTTTTTGGACATACTTTCACTTTTTAACACCCAACCAAATTGTATACCAACCAACTTTCATGCACGTGTGAACTACAGATTTGACTCTTAACTATAAAATATTCATTTCCCTAAATTGTGCATGTAATGTAAGGATATGGAGCCATTTCCATTGCTGCGTTATCAAAATTACAGGGGTTCTCCCTTCTCAGGTATAAAAACCAATGCTGTCCATTTGCCTTTCTCTTTTTCACCCTGCTTCTTTCTGCATAAACATGTGGCTTTTAGGTATTGAATTCTTGTGTTTCAAAAAGTCAGCAGGATCTAAAATCTGGGTCCTAGCAACTCGCTGATGATTATAAAATATTTACCTTCAGGTGAAATAAAGTTTTTTCAATTGGCATTTATTTTAAGCAACTGAGAAATGTACTTTTGAATGAAGAAAGTCCCAAGAATGAAAATTTTCTGTGTAATAATTTGAATCGAAATTGGGAATAAAATTTTAAAAACTGTCATTGTTCATGAACTAAAAATAAAATTTCCTCATGGAATTTCTCAGCACTAGTACAAGATGTTGCCTGAATACTTCAAAAATACATGTGTTGATTCTGAATGCTCAAGAACCATTGTGGTGACCGGGTATGACAAAATAGTCCCCCACTGTTGCATGTCGTAAGAGGTGACTAAAATGGGTACCCAACGTCTTGGGGTATAGCCGGGCACCCAGCCACTGGGGATTATATCAGGGGACCTCAAGGACTTATCTTCTTCAGGCAAGTACGGGCATCATGACGTACCTTCGTGATCTTTTTCTTTCCTATGGGGTTTACTGTCTTTGGTAAACACTGGTGATGCACTCCCGGGATACCCTAGCAATCCTTCTGTATTTTCGATTCTTCTTGTTAACGGTTTTTTTTTTTTTTTTTTTTTTTTTTTTTTTTTTTTTTTTTTACGTGTCTAGAACACTGTTACATCTTGTCTGATGCAGCTTAGCCACATCTGGCTCTTGTGCCAATAACTTTCACTTTCTGTTTCTGAATGCTTAAGATAGTTCTTATAATTATTCCTCAATTGCTAAAAATTTATTGTTTGGTTTGAAATCTAATTATGAAAAGATACTTACTAATTAACTGAGAATAAACTAACTTTCTATAAGCATAAAAGAACTCTTCTTATCGTGTGAAAGATAATTGATTAAAAAAGAAAAAAAATCTGATTACTCTCACTTATTTCATACTTCTACTAAAGTTAAGTTATGAAAAAGGTAAATAATATAGTTAAATTTAACCACTTTGAACTGCCACTGTTTCAGATAATTTTATTTAATACATGGATAAATAAAGCCTGTGTATAAGCTTAAGGTTTGATTATAAATATTTTCTTAATAACTTAATATATTTGTAATAGTTAAACAAAATGATTCCAGCATTGTATTCTTTTGATTTCATGATATTCTTGCCATTATTTAGAGGTATAGTGTTCTCTCAGGTACATTGATCTCTTTCTTAAATGTTTTTTCGTGTATTTTTTTCTTTTTCTTTTGTTCTATATTTTTGTCAATTGAAAATTAGTTATAAGTTTCTTTTAACTTTTTCCTATAACCTTAAAAAAAAAAACAACAGGAATTGTGTTTTCTTTGTAACTTTTAAAATTTTCATCTGTTTTAATATTTGCTTCTATACTAATGTTAGTTAAATATTATAAATTATTATCTTTATATTAAACTAAATACTTTTTTTTATTATATATAGACTCAGATAGATAATGATATCTGACTTTTTCTATATAAATTTTATAAATCTCTTGTGCAGGATAAGTTTAATAATGAATGTTCACATAATATTATATTTATTCTAAAATTATTGCTTCTTAATATAATTATTGCTTTCAGGAACTTGGAAAATTTCTGTTCAAAAATATTTTTTTCTTTCTTTTTTTTTAAAATACTTTATTACATTTGTAATTTTTAAAATTGGTTGTTATAGGAAGCCCAAGAATATCACAAAACTCACAATAGAGAGATCAATCTATTGAAAGCCATTGAACATTATTTTCAATTTGGCATTATAAACCAGGTATTTTTTTAAATTTCTGTAATTTTTTTTTTGCTTATTCATAGTTTAATGTTGCATCAATTTAAATATTAGATTTGTATTGCTAATATTGAGTTTTACTACTCCTGTTTAGAATATGTTATTTAAAATTATTTTAATAGTTTTAATATAAGCATACTCTCTCTGTATTAAACATATTTTAATTAAATTTATAGTTAAAATAAAACAGCCAAATAATTTTAAATTAAATTATATTTCAAACTAAAAAAAAGTAAAGTTAGTTATACAATAAAAAGGACTATATTTTTAAGTGAACAAACTTTTTTTTATAGATTATTTAATTGAAAAGTTTGCAACATTTTATTAGTTTATAAATATAATTTCTTAAAATGTTTAATAGGTTTTCCTCATAAAAGAAATACATTTTATTGTAATATTTATATTCTTACTATTTGTCATATAGTAAAATTTTGTGTTTCGAATATGAGCTTATGTATAGTAGCAAAATCTTTTATCTTTGTTTAAAAAAAATAATATTGGAATACATTGAGTAAAAAAGTGGCTATAAAATGTGTTAATTTATTTTTATTTATTTATTTATTTGCATTTAATATTTAAATATATATGAAAATCGAAGTCTATAAGTATAATTTTATGCAAAATGTGTTTCATTTGAGCATCTTTTAAGTTACAGATATTAAAACTGCATCTAGAATTACTAAATTTGATTTTAAAATAATAAAATATTTTAACTATGATAAATGAAAAATTTTATAATAGTTTTTTTTTCATATAAATGTTGCTATGAAGTAATAAATTACTTATTTTAAAAAGTTCTAACTTGCATGTATTATTTTGTATTTTTAGTCAACATCCCAATCGTTGATTCCACCTCCTGGAACTAAGAAAAATACTGAGAAAAGGATATTAGGGAAAATGAGGGAGAAACTAACTCAAGAAGATACTTCTAATTGGTTAAAAAAAGCTGGAATTTCTCCATATTTGACTGAAAGAAAGTTGAATGGATCTAAGAGAGCAGTTTTAACAAATCTGGCATCAAAAGAAGAATGTCAAAAGTTGTTGAATCTTGCAACGGTACTATCAGAAATTAAATTATGTACATACAATTATATCTTGGAATATGGACTTAATTTTTGCTGAATTCTGTTGTAGTTTTAATACATTTCCCATTTAAAATTACAGAAATTAGATTAATATTAAATTAAATTTTTAATTTTTATATATTAAATTTCTGTAAATACACTTGAATTTGACAAAAATAAATAATAAAGAATTGTTACATTTGAATAAAATCAAAAATCATTAAAATTCAAAATATTAAAACCTGTATTCACCTTCACAACAGGAATGGTGATAATGCATGTAGAAGCTGGAGAAAAGTGAGTCACACCTTTTCACTATTTCAAATGGTTCTGTGTCTGCTTCTCGCCCTCCCTCCCTCCTATCATGGTCAAAAATTTTAAAAAATCAGAATATGCATTCACTTCAACTTCCAACTAAACAAATGTCTAACCTCAGAACCAAAGAAGCAAGTACAGTTCGTTACTTGACTTCGCACCAAGGAACCAGCAAAGTTATGTATCCTTCCATTTCATTCTAAAATCCATTTTTATTCATCTGCTCTGCCACTGGTAGACCAGATGAATAAAAATGGACCCTCTCTTGCAATTGAACCTCTCTACCTGTTGTCTCCAAATGGGCAAATTACGATTGTATTTTTTTATGTATTTGCAAGACTAAACAAGGTGTTAAAATTTCAAATCAGTGCTTAGATGCTAGGTTAAAATTTGCTTGAATTTTTCTTTCAAATTCCAAGGTGCACTGTATATATAGGTCTATCAGAAAATTCTGCCCATTTGTGAAGTGAAAAAAAATAATATATTTTTTCATACATTTAAATAATATTTATTGAACAATATATTTTCCAATGTTATTTATGAACTCTTGCCAGCATGATGGTAATTTATAAATACCATTTTTGAAAAATATCTTTAGAGACAAAGAACTCAAGTTTCAGTTTTGAATTTTTTTCCTTTCAAAAAAATTTTGTTGAGTAATAATTACAATAAAAACATGTGATAATTATATAGTGCTAGGTCTGAGGAGTATGATTGATCCAACAAATTCCCATCCTAGCTGTGTGATTTCTTGATGCATTGCCAATTATTTCAATGCTTTGTTTTAAATCATCCATTTGCTGACAGTATCTCCCTGAATTGAGCTTTTTGTTATGTTTCAATAGCTCTAAATATATTGGTTCTTGAACGTCCTACCATATGCGCAGCATTCCCTTATTCAAGCTCAATCTCGATTTGATTTAGAGGTGGAGGGGACAGATAGACCTCACTGCGAGTATGCTTTTTACCTTACTATGTATCAGGAAATAATCAATTTTGTATCAACAGTTATCTTCCAGTCCAAAATGAGTATGTTTTCATTCTGAGCAAAAACAGAGATGTGCATACGACAATTCAATTAAGCAAATTTTTCTCACTTACCTCACAAGGCACTCACCAGGAATGTTTATGGATGGATCAATCCTAGTAATGACAGAAACTATTTGTACACTATGTATAATTTTCATTCTCTTCACAAATGGACAGAACTTTCCTGTTGACCTAATACATGAAGTATTTTTTCCCATACATTATTCTTGATTAATATTGAAATCTTTTAATAGAATTTTTTTCTTTGTAAAACTATATATAAACTTGGAAAAAATTATTTTATATTATGAATTTTTGAATAACTAAAATAGTAATAGTCTAACTTTTATTTAATAGTTAGTGTATATATTATTCTGAATTTGTTAATGACAGTAAAATACAAAATAATTATAATTGTGTAAAATAGATTCGTTTATTGTATCTCATATTTTATTTCTGTTTGCTTGCTTTATATTTCAAATGTAAGTAAAAGGATGATAAATGATATTTTTATCTATTTCATTATTTTTTAATATTATTAAAAATGTAATTTTTATAAGTTCGTTATTTAATGTACAGTTATAAAATATTTTAAATATTTTTTTTAGCTGTGCAATTTCTGTATTTCTTAAAATGAATCTTGTATTTTAATTTTTTTTTTTTTTTTTTAACTAAGGAAATTGCAACTGCTAAGAGGTTTTACATCATGTACAGTAATTACATTTCTTCAACATATCATTTGATAGTTGTTGTAGAATTATTAACATTGTATATGTGTAAAATTACTGTAATAGATTTCACATTTGATATGGTCATGTGCTAAATATGTAAAAAAAGTTATATGTTAGTTTTAAATTTAATTTGCTTATTTTAACTATAGTTTCTTATTACTATGATTATTTAGGAAGGTGGTGTTCATGGGGATGGTTATAATGGTAAAGAATCACCACATACAGAATTTGAAATGTTTGAAGGTTTAACTGTTGCAAGAGCTGCTATAGTAAGTACAACTGGTGATTTATTATCTTTATGAAAATGAGCAATTTGAAATAGTTTCCCGAGAATTAGTTTTATTGTGTCCTTGGTAATTATAACATGGATTACAATTGTAATTCTTTAATTGTGATTATGAAATTTATAAATTAAAAATGCTAATATTACTTTTTAATTATACTAATCTTTTCTTCATTGAAACTGTAAGTTAGAAATATTTTTTAATTCTGAAATAATTTTTTAAGTTGGCAGAATAGCTGCCCTATTAAATTTTGTCAATTACAAAATACATGACTTTTCCGTACAGTGTTATATTATATTATATAAATGTTATAGTGTAGAAACTTAAAAGTACCAATGATTATTGATTTTGTCACTTTGAAGAAGCTTCCTTATTCTTTATATATATATATATATATACACGTACGTTAGTACAAAAGTTCTCAATTGTGCATGGGTGGGTGGGTGTGAGTGAGATCAGCCCACTGCAGAGGATAATGGCAAATGATGTTTTATTAGCAAACATTTAGAACAAAAAAAACTGGTAGCAAAGCTTGGGCATATTAACAGCACAAATAGGAAAACAGTACTTGTACCAATTAGGGACACAAATACAGGAAGGAAGACTTCACTTTTAATGACAGTCACAGTTTATCGGCATCATACTATTTCACACTATAGACAAATCTCCCTAGAAATACTTTGCAGGGAACACATCATCTTAGTTTCATAACAATATTTATGTTTTTGTATATATTACAGGGAAAGATTTTTCCTAATAATCTAACTATCTATAAACCACTGTTGATTAATAAAATACTTAATAGTTTTTTACTTTTTAGTTAGCCGATCGAGGTATTGTTAATCCTTTAGAAGCTCAATTACTACTTAATATCAGTGAAAAGGCTCGTCAAGCTGTTGAAGTATACTTTAATTTGGAGACTGAATTATTTTTCTCATACACACATCTAGTCTGCCGTACTGCTTTACCTGGTTTGTATAAGAATTCTTATTAACTTTATTTTGATTAGATGCTTAAAAATACCTTAGTGTAACATCTTGATAATGAATCAAATTTTCTAGTTATTTAAATTATTTTAAGTGATGTCTTAATAAAGTTTAATTGTAGGTGATCTTATCAATAAAAGATAGTTTAAAAAATTCTGAGATGCAAGTTCTGAATGCATGAAAGAATTTTTGAAGTTTTAAATGACATTTGAACTAACTTTAATGTATTTTGATATTTGTTAAAATTTTTCCTTTTAGATTTAAATATATTAAATATAATTTTTAAAAGAAATATTTTCATTTGAAAAAAAAAATATTGCTATTATTTTTAAAAAATATTGGTATTCATTTGTTAACAATTCATTGACGTGGTTCATAGCATCATTCAAGATATTTGGACGCATAGCAGTTTTATTTTCTGTATTGCATTTCATTGATTTAATTTTAACCTTGCAGTATTATTTTTTCACTAATTGTTAATTGACTTTTATTTTACCTAGGACAGAAATTTAAGTTCTCTATACTCTTATTAAGATAATTTAATCCTGCAATTTCTTTTATTTAATAAAAAAATTTATATTATTGGTTATTTTTATTATATTAACTATTTCCATGTTGCTTTGTTATGCTGTGATTCTGATATTCATATTTTTGTTATTAGTATAGCAGTTATATATCAATACAGATAACTTAGTATTGTAATTAACAAATTATTAGTCTTTTAACATTCATTCATCTATACTTGCTCAAAAATTTCTTTATAACTTTGAAATTAAAGATTTCTTATTACACTTTTGTACGAGAAAAGATTTTTCAGAAAAGTAATATCTTATCATTTTCCAATTTATAGATTCTCCCGATACTAGAAATGATCTTAGTCATCCTATACATGCTGATAACTGTGTCTTGATGCCAAATGGTAAATGTGTTAAAGAAAGACCTGCTTACACTTGGAGAGATTTTAGGTTAATGTAATTCTTTCATTCACAAATTAAAGATCATGAAATAGTTGCTTACTATGATATTACAATGTTCTGAAAAAAAAAAGATTGATCTGAATCTCATAGAAAAGGAGCTTTAGTAAAATTGCATGTTAAGCTGACCTGTGCATAAATGAACTATGAGTTAATGGAGTCTTAGTGTATATTGTTACTCCTTTTCTCTCTTTAATTTAATAATTATAATTAATGAATTACATTTTTCATAAATCTATTTTATTTTATTGTATTTGCTTATGTAATTTTTTTTTATTTAAAACCTTATTAAATTAATTAAATTTTTTATTTAAAATTATATTATGTATCATTTAGTTTTTTATTGTTTTCTTCTATTTCTTTTAAATATGAAAATTATTATGAGTTGTTTTCAGTGGATTTTAAAAATTGAAGTACCTGTACAAGTGTTTATGCATTTATGTGTGTTTGTTATAAATTAAATATATCCTCTGTTTTGTATTTGTCTTGTTTACGTATTATCTTCCAGAATCCTATTAACTGCTGAATTAATTTAAGTACAGGAAAATCCCCTTTCCCCATAGTATAAAAACTCTTGGCTCCATCTAATAGTCCTTTCCTCCCCCCCCCCTTCAAATGATGCTTCTTCATCATGGCTGGACAATTGCTTGCTGGGATAAACAGCTTCGTTATTCACTAATAAAGAGGATTGAAAACTTGTATGTATATGTATAAATTTTATCTCAAGCTGCATAAAATTTTATTTTTATTTTTGATTTATTTACAGTTCTATAGTTTATTTGAATGAAGATTTTGAAGGGGGTGAATTTATTTTTGCAAAAGAAAAGAGTAGTATTCAGGTAAATTATTTTTTATAAATAATTTTAATATTTAATTGAATTTTTTATACATTTATATAATGTTATTTATCCTTATTTGCACATATATTTTTATAAATATATCTTCTTTCTCGAAACAATTTTTAATTTTTTTTTTCAGAAGCAATAATATTTTTAGGTTTCTTTTTAGTTTAAAAGTTGCTTTTGGCATTTTATATTTCCTATTGGGTTATGTTATTGCAATCAAGTAAACTCTTAATTTTTTTTTTTTTTCGTTTGTCATATAAAATTGCTTATTTTTGTGATGTCATTTTCAAATAGCTTTTCAGATAAAACTAAGCTTAAACATTTAACAAGTGATTACATTTACAATTTCAGTCCTTTTTTATAGGCTACAGTTAAGCCTGCTTGTGGTTTAATGGTTGCATTTTCTGCTGGGAAAGAAAATTTACATGGTGTTAAAGCTGTTCGTAAAGGAAGGAGATGTGCTTTAGCCATGTGGTATACTTTAGATTCTGAACAGAGAGAAAAGGAGAGAGATTTTGCCGAAACTATTTTGAATGACTTGTGGAAAAAACGAGAACTCTCAGGTCGCCTTACTAATGAAAGTAGTTTTTCAAAATCTACTTTACATAAGTTTTCTGAGCTTGCTAAAAAAAACCATTTGCACTCTCACTCTGAATTATAAATTATTTTTATTACTTTTTTAATCTATAACAATTTTAATTTACTGATTTTTTCCATTTCCTATCATTTTTCATATACATCACTGAAACTGCTAATGCTGATTATATATCAGTAACTGCCATACTTACAATCATGCTTTGTTTTTCATTTTACTTATGTATTAATATTTCAATGTGATAGATCTTCCATTTCTCATTCATTGTTAAAATTTTATACAATTGTTATCTTATGATACTAATCATATGGTTGAATTTTTGTTCACTCTGGAATTGCACTATCAGGGATAATTTAGAATCAACACTTTAAGAAAGGTCTAGTGAGTATTCACATTTTTTATACATAGAAAAACATTCAAGTGATATTTTTAGCCATACACATCCATGCCTTACCAGGTTTTACTCCTGGCTTCACTCTGTAGCAGCTCATGTTGCTAGTCATTGCACTGCCAAAGTAGCTTAAATAAAGAGCAAAGCTATGTGAATTATATTTGCACATAAAGGGAAATTTATTCTTTTACAAAGTTTCTGAAATGATAATCTTACTTTCATATTCAATTTTTTATAAAGATGCATAACCCTTAGTTAATTATATTTTCGGCTCCATATATTACATTGAAATCAAATTGTTAATTATTTTGACAAGCTATCTTAAAATAAGAGTTAACTTCTAATGTATTTGAATTATGTTTTTATTCAAATGATTTTCTAGTTAAAGACAATGTATATGTTTTAAAATCTAAATTCAATTATAAATGTGAATGCATTTAAGCTTCTTGTTAAAATCTACCTTAATATTGTAATTCTGTATGTTCTTTAACATATAGGAAACCATGAATTTATGAACTATGATATTTAATAATTTATGCACTAGCCTCCCAAGGGGATATTGTTTTAGATGGGGTGTTTCAGATCATTTTCCAATTTTAAATAATTTCTTTTTTACATTTGGCTTAAATATATTCAATTTAATAATTTATCATTTGCTATAATTTTAATATTGGAAAAGTTTACTATTGTCAATTTCTCAATATTTCATTGTTTACTTTAGTTCTCATATTTAATTGAGTAATTTATTAATAATTATGTAAATAAAAACACACCTTTAGGAAGCTAATTCTGTTCTTTGCATATAATATTTTTTTTATTCCTTATATTAAAATTTATTTTTAAAATTGAGGAATACGATAAGTAAATAATTTTTTGATAAATAGTACATGTTTAAGGATTCATTTGAAAACTTTTATAGAAATTTAATTTATCTGTTGATTTATGTATATAATTTGAACAAACAATTTTTTATTTGAATAAATACCTTACAAAAATCTTTTTTAGTACTTAAATCTCTTAATACAGATCTGATAAAAAAAAAAGTTTTTATATTTAGCTTTGGACATTAATAATTATATCATTAATTTCAATAGAGCTTGAAAATTATATATTATGTTTTTATTATACATATTCACATTTTACTTGCATGTAAAAAAAAATTATTTTAAGAAATTTTTATTTTGCTTTTTAATTTCAAACCAATCTCATCATATATGAATGGGCATTTATTTCAAACTCAAGATATATATATATATATAATATTGAACAAAGTCCAAATATTTCTTTAATTTTTATTTTTTATTGGTGTTGTCTTTTGATGACTTGATACTTTATTTTTAATGTTTCTTTGTAACATAGGAAATAATTTTTAAAAAAAGTTTCTTTATATGTCATAGATTGTAGTCATTTTAAGAACAAAAAATTTTCAAAAACACAAGAAACAAATAGATTTAATGAAATTACAGGCATGATTTTGCATGTTCCTAGTAGTATACTCTTATTTGCTTATATGTTATGTATTCTTTAAAATTGTTATTTTTGTTGTAATAAAAATTTTCAGCTGTGATTGCATAATTATATGCTTGTATTAATTATACCTCTTTAGGTATCTGGTTGTGGATCTTTTTTAAACTCAGATTTTATTACTTATAACACTACTTATTATTTTATTATTGGTTGTGGATTTTAAAACATGTTTTATTGTATTAGATTTTATGTATGTTTTTAAATGTCACATTTGAATTCTACTCTGTATTTTATAGAAATCTAGTCGAATGTAAATATTTTAAGTTGCCTATTTCAAAATGGCATTGATGTATTAAAATATATTTTTACATACATTCAGTTTTTCTGTTGACAATTTAAATACTTTCATCTTCAATCAATGTATTCTGTAATAAAATACTTGTTGCAATTATATGTATGATTATGTTAAATATTATAATTCCGAATTTAAAGGAGCTTGAATATGTATAACCTATTTGTAATACTACTGCTTGCTGAAATTGATTGCATTTTATGTATGCTAAACTTAATATCTTTGTAACATTTTATGCTTGGCATATTTTGAAGAGCAAAAATGTCCTTTTTAGTGACATTAAAATTCCTATTGCATTTAAGATCATTTGTATACTTATTAATCAAAAAATTCTGTGAAAGATTCAGTTGCAAAACAGTCTTATATTTACTTCTAGTATCTCAAAAAAACATTGAAAATTATACTGTAGTGTTATTCGAATGAATTTTTTTCACCATTGGAGAAAATTATTATACATTTATATAATGTATTCTTCAATACACAGAGAATTTGTGTATATTAAAAATAGTATATTGATGGATTAGAGAAAAGTGAATAAATTTAAATGCAAGTGTTTTATGTGATTTTGTATCTGCAAGCCAAACAGTGTGCAGATCATTTTGTCATTGGTGAATATTTAGACAGTGAATTTATTTGCATATTCTATACAATTCAAAATTTTAGAATTTTTTTTTAATCATGACAAAAAAAACAAATTTCATCTAAATACCAAATTCTATACATAAAATCGCTCATAGTCAAGTTCTATACATAAAATTGTTACATATTGGATGATTGTTTTAAAAATTTCATTACCTAATATTTTCAAATTATAATACTGATTCATTTTTCTTAAAGTTGCTAAATAAGATTAATTTATTGTCAACTAGTACATGGTAGTTTCTTCAGCTAGATATAGTTCAAGGAACTTTATTGACAAACTTCATCTATGACCTGTTAGAGCCTCGTAATTGACATTGTTAGATAATTTTATTGATCAGTTTTGAGTATTCATTACTCTTTTCAGTTAAGACAAATGTTTTTTGAAATTAAAATTCTCCATCTGTTATGAATATTAGTTTTTAGAATATTGATAACCTTTTAAACCATGAAATAAAATGCATTGCATCATTTAAAAATTAAAAGATGGATGCTTAATAGAATTTGTTTTGAAAAGTAATGGAATGGATATTTTTTTTTCTTTTGTTAAAGATGCTGAGAGTTGAAAGAATATTTTCATTTTGAGAAAAAAGGATAGCATTTAAAATTCAAAATTACAATGATTTGCAATATGAAAATTATGCAATTTATCGAACAGGGTTTAAAATAAGAATCCCAATATACCTAAATGGATATATAATTTTCGATTTAATAGTAAAAAAAAACAATTTAAACAGTAACAAAACAATTTATTTCCATTTTTAGGATACAGTTTATATTTAAACACAAATGACTAGAACAGTATCAAGTGTTTCAACACATTTGTCAATAAATTACTTAAATGATGCAAGTAATATGGATTGAAAATGTATAACAGAATACAATACAATAAATTTAGAGCAACTTTCTAGAAAATAAAATAATTATCGATTTCACAATGATTTAATGCTATGCAATAATAAAACTAAAATCATAATTTGATGAAACAATTCAAAAACTGTTCAATTTCTATCAGAACTAAGTAACTTTTAATTCATGAAAATATCAAATTTCATACAGAAGCAATATATTTTTTTTGTGACGTACAGTTTAAAATGGTACTTGATGATTAAAATTAACTTTTATAGTCCTGTGATTATTTTTTAAAGGAAAGAATTGAAAATTCTCATTTTTAAAGAAAATTGCATTAGAGTGATTAATTTATTATCATGTATATATTATGAAAATGATTTAGAAGTAAAATTTCTTAATTTTTCTGAACATCTTAAATTTACATGATCAAGTCTCAAAATTTCTTACAAGAAATTTGCTACAAGCATACAATTATGATTTTAAATGCTTTTAGAAAATCAATATGGTAACCTTAAAAATATTTTTTATTTCTTTAAAAAATAAGGAAGATATCTTGCAGGAAAATTATGGATTAACCAATTTAACTCCACATATCATAACTGGTTCTTTAGTATTAACAGTCTTTTTGAAATTTCTTGAATTATTTCTAAAGAAAATTCCTTCAAGTATTAAAAATGGTTTTTCAACTGCTGTATGCCCAACATATGCGAGAAGGAAAGCAATAATAGTATATGTTAAGAATTCAAACACCTGCAAATAAAATATATTCATTAATGCAATATTTACATGAATTATACAATTGCATCAAATGTTTGATTTGATTGTACAATTTCTTTTGCAATTTAATTGAGAAATGGACTAGAAATGCAAAATTAGTAGAAATTATATTCTGATGAAAATGAAGCTTCCACCAACATAACTAATTGCATAAAAATATCTAAAATTTAAAAGTTATCTATCTTATAAATTTCTTAAACATTGATTGGGAATATGTGAACTTGGATATTATTTTACATTTTAAGTAATAAATACAGAAAAAAAATCATTTAGGACCTACTTAACCGAATTTATTTGAACCAGTTCAAATAAAAAATGTTAAGTGTAAAATATGAAGCTGATTAAACAAAAAAAAAGTTAAAGCTCTATACTTTACAGTATAAGATGTAAAAGTAAAACAAACTTTAAACAGCACTGACATTATTTTCCAAATGTACCAAGTAAAAACCGTGAATGGAAGCATAAAACAAAATTTATTCATCCTCAGAGTAACATCTACAGGCCACAACACTCTTTTGACATCATTGATAAAGCTACTAAACTGAATCATCAAAGGTTCCTTTTAGGATCAATCAAAGAAGATATGTCATACATCAGCCAATGTATGGAAAGTTGCCAGATAAGGCAGGAATGGTCGATGTGCAGTAAGTTACAAAGCAATAGGTCAAGAAGTTATGTACATGGATTGCAGTATGCTGGCGTGTGTTGTCATGCAACATACTCCACTTTCCACTCCTGTACATTTATGGGTGAACACACTGGATGCACAACAGTAAAAGCTTCAAAACAGCTTCGTAGAATTTATTAACAGTTTGTCTTTCCAGGACTAATTCTTGATGGTTCATGCTGTTGACTAACACAACTAAATGTCTTGATTCTGGATTTTTATAGATGCCTCTTTTGAGGTGCATGAGAGCCATTGAGCACCACTCCATTATTTGCTGTTTTGACTCAAGATCATATTTGATAGCACCAGTTTTTATCTCCTGTGATGATGGTTAGTAGAAAAGTTGGATAATGGTTACATTTATCATTAAAATATCTGGCAGTTGGCCTGCATGTTTCTTTCTGCTTGTTGGTTAAGGAGTCTGGCCAAAATGGGATTAGATCTTGTTCTTACCTAAATCTTCATGAATGATACTGACATCTACTTGCTAATTCCTCCAATATCCATTGTAGAAGCAGTTGGCAATTTTACAATATTCACAACTCACTTGATGTTGATCAACACACTTGTCAGGGGTCAACCCGAACATCATTCGTGGTTTCCTTTTCATACTGAAAGTGTTTGAATCAGTCATACATACATTTTTTGCTCACTGCATTTATTCCCTATGCCTGGACCAATATTGCATGTGTTTTTATATTGCCATTTTTCCCAATTTTGAACAAACCTTCATACTTAAGATTGATATGAATTTTCATACACAAGGCATTTAACTGCCATTAGCAGACTAATCTGCATTGATTTCTTGTACTCCTTGCTACAAACGGTCTTTCTCTATGCATGCTTGGTGTTGCATTTTTAACTTGCATTGCTTTTGAGATAACTATCCATTCACCAAAATTTTTAGATGCACTTTGTATAGTCCTGAGATCAGTAATTGCATGTTTTTGTAATCACTTAAAGTAGAAAAATATTTTAAAAGCAATGCAAGATAGAATGAATAAATATATAGTTTACTTCCCCTATCCCTTCCTTAAATATAAAAACAAAAGAAAATATTTCTTAGGATCAATTAAGTTTCTTCAGTATTTTATTTTTATACTTAATTATTCAGCTTCATTTCTTTGAAAGCTTTTTAGCAATTAAAATTTCTTGTAAAAGATTCAAACATTGAGTTTCTCTTATAGTAACTTGTATATTTTTGTGGAGACCTTTATTATATTCCAAATTGCATATAAAAATATTTAGGCAGAAATTAGTAACTAAGCTTAAAACAGATTTTTCCATAAAAATATTGTTTGACTAACAATTATTAGCATTTGATTCATAATATTTGCTTTGATTCAAAAGTTTTATATAAAATTTTCTTCGTAATTATCTGCACATTTATATATGTTCCTTACTTCTCCACAGACAGCATTTCTTGCATATGGTTATTGATATTGTTACTTTGGTTAGGTTACTTAAAAGGGGAGCATACAGACTGATTATTGATTCATATCAATATTTTATATTTGACATTTTTAGTTAAATTCTGAAATATATCAATTAAAGACTGTAAATGAACAAATATTCTATAATATGAACTTAATTTTAAAGAACAAGTAACAAATATAATGTTTTGAAAAGAAATATTAAACTCAAATAGGCTTAATAAAAAAGGAATATTTTATTTTAATAAGATTAGCTACAGCTTATTTCCAGCAACAAAGTATGTCATTTATATGGTATGACTTGTTTATTAATTACTCAAATTACTGTAAATTAGTTAAAATATAAAACTTATATTAAAACTCCCTAAAAATAGTTGGACTGATATTTATCATCTTATACAGACTAGATTTTTTAAATTTTAATGCATTATGTTTTCTATTAAAAATGTTGGACATTTTTTCTACATGTTTTTTAATATGCAATTTTAAAAAAATAGTTAAAACTTAGCATTCAACTAATTAAAAGTGAATCATTAAGCTAAATTAGAACTTTAATTCTACTAACCAGTTCATTATGTCCATAACTAATCCTTTCTCTGAGAGATGCAGTTTTATATAACATGATCAATGGGTGAAGAAGATAAACAAGGTAACTCAACTGACCCAAAGGCACAAAAGCATTCCATGACAGAAAACGATTTGCAATGCCTGGAACAAATTTTCATAGGCCAATTAAGTAATTTTGAACTAGGAAAATTTAATAAAAAACAATTAGTATATTGATTCAAAAAAAAAATTCTAAAACCTAAAATATTTCTCATATAATCCTAAACTGCTAATAAAATATAACAAAATAAATGACTAATACTGAAAATTACATACAAAACATTAAACTCAAAAAATAAAAATTGGAAATTTTTGTTTTCAGTATGAATAAATAATCTCATCAAATAATTCATGTAAAAAAGTAAGAGCTCTTTCATTTATGTATACGAAATATTATGCATTTAAAAACTTGGTTATAATTTAGAAACTAACACATACATTTATGTATGTGCTCATGTGTGAACTTTCCATGCAGATGCTTTTGAATTAAATATTTACAAAATTTAAAAATAGTACATTTTCCTAACTGAATACTTTCATATTAAGAAATATGTTATTTTGCAAACTGTTTAAAAATAACATGTTGAATTACAAAATGTATGAGAGAAAAATCTAAAAACTTTATTTCTTCTATATACTGCAATTAAACCTTCCAAATGCAAAATATAGGAGAAAATTACATGGAAAAAAATTAAACAATATTTTAAACTTATTCTAATCCTCTTTTGTATATGAAGCAAATTTATATCAAAAATGTACAAACTTACCACCTTTTCCTGTAATGCAAACAAATGCAAGCCAACCAATACTAGCAGTCCAACCAATTCTATAGCAAGATAAGTAAAAAGCTCTAATTTCAACTCTTTCGGAAGGACCATATATTCCATAAACAGATGAAAGTGCACCTAATATTGATAGAAACCATCCTAAAATTTGATATCCCTATAAAGATATGTAAATGTTTAAGAAACCTCTAATTTTTTTTTTTTTTTTTTAATATTTTACTATTTTAATATAAGAAATAATTTCTAACATAACATTAAAGTTTACATAAACAGAAAAAAAAAATACAAAGCATTTAAGAAAATTCTTCCATGTAATAATCTTAAAATTACATTTACATAATGTTACAATATTTTACAAGAAACGGATCAAAATTTGAACGTTATGTAATATGAATATCTCAATTTTACAACCAACACAAATTCCTAAAAGGATCAATCTGTTCACAACATATAATAGAGCTTACTTGGCTCAAACCATTTCAACATTCGAAAACCAAAAATTTCATGACAACATATACAACTACTTTTTATTTGTTCTACAGTCCCATAGCTGAAATCAAGGATAGAAAGAACTACAATTTTAGACTTATAATTCCAATATGCATATATTCTAAACAGGGGAGCATTCTTAATAATTATGGAGACGCATAGATTTTTCAGCCTAATTAAATAGGACTGAAAATTATTTAATACATTAAAAAAAATGTCAGATGAAAAGTCATTTCTGGAAATTAGGCAGATTAGTTTAGTTTAGTTTTTATTAACGTCGCACTAGAAGCAACACAAGGGCTATTGGCGACGGACCTCGTAATTTTTAACCACGGTCAAGTGACAAGGACGACTCCTGAGCTAGCACCCCCTCCTCTTCTAACTTCCACAGCATGCCAATGGAAAGACTTTGGGCCCTGACAGATGTAACGTGCATCAGCCCAGGCTATACAGCGGGTCTTTAGCGACCCAGAATCGAACCCAAGACTGGACGAAAACCGCCTGCCACGAATCCAAAGCCATGACCACTAGGGTTCCGCAGCCAGAAATTAGGCAGAATAAATCAAATTAAACTCTTAATAATACTAAAAACAGTTTGCTACAATTTGTAATAAAATATTCAAACTGCAAACTTAAAATTAGAATGGAAGAAAGAAACATACAATAATGAATTTTCAAGTGGAATTTTAATAATACTAGGGTCATTATTAGTCAAAATATGCCAAGAAAAATATTTAATAAAAGAAAATAATTAATTTCTGTACTTTTGAAGAAATGTATTTTAAATAAAATTTTTATGAAAAGTATTTTTGGGTTATGATCTACTTTAAAAACTTAAGAAATATAATATAGCTACATCTCAGAGATTCTATGATTATGAATATAGTAACACAAATATTTAATAGTATACATTTTGTTTAAACAGAATTACTTCAATGTGACATAGTAAATTTTATTAATCAATCCATAAACAAAAGCAGTTCTAAAACAAAAGCATATGAAGTTAAAAAATACAGAAATTTATATTTACATACAAACAGTGCTAAATCTGAGAATTATATATAAGCTCACCAATCCAATTTTTTTGTCCTTATATTTTAAAACCAGATGTGCAACAGCCATTCCTATTAAATAAGTCGGAGCATGGCAAAAAGGTTTGATGTAGATGATTGAATTATATGCTTCCATGACACTAAAATTCAAATAGAAAAATTACATATATGCATATCCTTCAGTATACGCTTGTTAAATGCTCTTCTCCCATTATGTTTAGAAAATTCTTTGTGAAGCAAAGAAAACTGTCCTGCTTGAAAGTCAGTTTATTTTAAGTATTTTTTCTGATTTAGTAAGGTCAATATTATTTCATATGAATACTATTGAATCACTAAAATTAAAAGCAATATTGAATTGAATAGTTATACAATTAAATATTTTATGATCATGAGGACATTTATTGAACAATTTATTCTAAGATTTAGTAGCTGTATGAATATAATAGTCATGGGATGAATGTCAGAAATACTTACTCCATGTCTTTGTTTATTGCTGGAGTTGGCATTGGAAAATTATTCCAAACAGTCAATAGAGCAGTTATGACACAGCTACCAATAGCAATAACAAGTCCCAGTAAAATGCCAACACCAGGCCATCTAATAAAAGACAAAGTTTATTAAATATATAAATGAAAAATAAAGCCAAAGACAAAAGGGTTCAAAATCTTCATTAACCACAAAGATTTTTTTTAAAATTTCAAAATCAATCCGTAAAATTTATTAAACAAATATTCAAGATACATTTAAAATAAAGAACTAATATGGCAAAATAAGTAATATTAAACCATACTCTGAATGAAACCATAAGAATTTATAAAGTATTCTTTTGAGAATTTTTTTTTACATGCCTTACATTCTGAAATTAACATTGATTTTGGTTTATAAAAGCAAAACAACAATCCAAGTTTAAAAGATTTTAATTTGATACTATTAAAATGAAATAAAGAATAAATTTTTGCAGTTGCATGACTTTTTCTTGGTGCACTTTGATTAATTTCTACTAATGAATTTTTACTTTATATAAGTTTTGTGTTCTTATTCTGCTTTGGCACATCGTTTAGAGCAACTTTTAGTAGGTATTTTGTAGAGGAGAAGGGAAATTTAATCTTAAAAAAAATCCAGAAACATATATGGAAAGAAACTTCCATGGAAAATGAATACAATTATGCAAGAATATTCCTTTTCTAACTTGCAAAGGATTTTCTAACTTGCAAACTTGAACAAAAATGAGATTTGAAATAATTGCAATATTTCTCCTTTCTATAATAGTTATTGTGCAACAGAAAAATAATAAATACAGTAAAGATATTAAGCTTATTCAGTGAATTAATTTTTAGATTGATTTTTAAAAAATTCTATAAAAATTTCTTACAAAACTCAAGGACCAAAGCAAAAGGTTCTACTTAAATTTGTAGGAAGACATAATTTTCCATTTTTAAAATCTAAATGTTAACACATTTTACAAATGTGAGAAAATTAAATATTTGTCAATACATTCATTTTTGTTCTTTATAGAATTTCATATAATGTATCTAATTTTCATGATAATTTAAAAAATTTACCTTTGACTCTTTGTTATATCAATTTAATTTATTAAAGGAATTATCAGAATAATGCAGAAGCTATCTATTTAAATAAGTCAAAAGATGTTTGCATAATACATAACAGTTAATTTAGATGCAAAGTTTATAATCGATTCAAAAGAGCAGTAAATGCATTAGATTGTGGGATAAAAATCTCAGCCTAAATTACATCTTAAATATGTATGCGTGTGAACGTGTGACATTTATTCAAATTTCTTAGTAAAAAGTATGATAAAACCCACTCAAAACTGTATGATCTTTTTGTATAATGTAATATGTATGCTGTGTAAAGGATAATGTTCTGTATACCTTGAATAAATGTAGCACAATAAAAATTTAGACTTTTCTGTACAGAGGTGATATTAGAACATTGAAGCCTTACATCAAACAAAGAAAACTGTCATCAATTAAAGTTGCTTATGAGAAATGTAAGATAACCTTAACCTGAAAATCTAACTTTTAGCATTAATGAAAAATCAAGTTTGCAAATTTTATAAGAAAAAAGTACACTAATACTAACTAAGAGTACATGAATACTAACTAATGATACATTAATACTTAGTAAGAGGATACATTAATGACATAATTACAAACAGAATGTGTGACAAATTAGTATCTTGGTAAAAACCCATGTTAAATTTTAAAAGTTTATGAAATATTTCAAGGTATTAAAATACTTTACCTGAAAAAGATTGTTTCCTAATACTCTACAATGAGTTTTAAAATAAAAGAGCTACTTAAAAGAAATTATTTTAATAATAAATTTCATCTTTGTTAGAATATAAATATTTAAATATGATCAACTAAAGAAATGGGTTTAAATAGCTTAACAGCAAATTTTATTTTTGAAAAAAAAGAAGAAAACACTTTCAGATGCTCTAAAGAGAATATAATGTGCTCATAAAGCCTAAAAAAATTCAAGTTCATTTTCTAAGAAAATATTTATGATTAAAAATTAAAATAAAGACAAAACCTTTAGACACATTTTGATATATATTCTGATACAAACAGTAAGTTGAGTTTTTTAATCCATGAAAATGTTCAATTTTATAATTTACCTGAAAGAAAGTAGTAAAACTATTACACCAATTATGTGAAACTGCATTAAAGCTGCCAAATACCATGTATGAATCAGGCACTAAAATAAAAATTATTCATGTTAAAATATGATTTTTAAGGTGACATTAAAAATTGAAGAAAACATTTTAAAATATCATACATAATCCTCACTATCCCATAAATTATTGATGTACAGTAAATTTGCCCACCAATGACGTTCACATGCATTTATTGGAGGATCCAATGTTGAATTCCAAAGAGGCCCTGAACCAATTACTGGCAGTACCAAGAATACTGCTATCATGAATGCTAAAGCTGGAGTCATTCTATAAAGGAAAAAAATATATGAAAATACTTGTAAACTTAAAAAAACTTTTGATATTATAAAATTTAAGAATATTCTTAAGAACATTATTCTTTTTTTAACTTAATTGATATCAATGATAAGATTTGAAAGATAGCTAATTATATAAATACATCAGCAAAATTTGTTGGCTTATACTTATAGCTTTTCTTTTAAAAAGTTTACAAACAGATGAAAAGAAAATATTAAAAAGCTCAGCTTAATGCAGTTGCTTCTGTAATGCAGAAATTTTTTACAGACTTAAGAAATTTAATATAAAATTTCATAAAAAAAATCATCTATTAAAATTGCATTTAGTAGTTTTAAAAGTTAAAATATATAAGGTTACAAAAATTTTAAATATTTGAACAATTGTTATATCTTTTGGGTATAAAGTATCACTAATACTCATTAATAAAAACACTTTTCTTTGAAAATATTTATAAGAACATGAAATAATGATAAAATAAAGCAAAAATAAATCTAGCGCATCAAATTGTAGGACAAAGTGTAAGAAAAAATCTCAATGGTCACAGCAATTTTAAAAAAAATGAATATTATTCCAGAGATTCCACATAAATATAAGTAAGAAAACAATATAATCGTAAAAATGTAATAAAATAATAAGAAACTTTTGAATATGCTAAAAATGAAAAATTTTAAACTTCAAAAACTACAAAAATGAGGTATAATTATATAATAAAAGTTTTAAATTAATTTAAAAGCAAAACATATTTACCTCCAATATTTATGAAATATGAACATAAATACATTCAGCTTTCCATCACTTTTTTCCAATTTTTTCCATGTAGCATACACAAGTAAAAATCCACTATATTAATAAATAAAATTTTTAATCCAAATATACATAAAATAAAAAAATTAAAAAGTCAAAATATAAAATAATGCATACCTCATAAAAAAGAATGATCCAACTGGAATAGAAAAATTTTCAAGAACGGCAGCTGGCAAATAATAGTTGAAAAGATCATCAATGACTAATGCATCTCCTAAAAGTAGTTAAAATAAGATATCAATGTGCAAAGAAGTAACTCAAGATAAATTGAAGTAGATTTTAAAACAAGAAAAAATACATCAATTTAATGATTCAACAAAAATCATAAGTTTTCTTTACCTTTAAATTAAAATAAAATGAATTAATGATACGTTTAATAGATATATATGTAAAACTTCACATGCATTTAAATCTGTATGAATTAAATTGAGTTAGCTGCTGTACCTTTTTAATGAAATGCAAGATACTTACGATATTTAAGATATTTCCAAGTATCAGTAAAGAAATATGTATGTCCTAAAATTATCCAAACTGCCGAAAAAAACCTTATACCATGGAAGCAACCTAAGGTATCATTGCTACTAGAAGAAGCAAATAATTTTTCAGTATTTGTATATAATGAAAAAGCTCTCGGTATCTGCAGAAAGATGGCTAGAAAAAGAAATTCCAAAAATATATTTATATCTTTAAAAACATACAAATATGACTAAATGCATTAATTTATAAGTAAATGCTATATTTAATAAATAACTACAAGTACAGTACAAAATAATAGGAGTGCCTATTTCAAAATGTGGGGTACCCCGACCTAATATAGCCTTGCCACATGTTATAAATTCAAAAATAGTACATTTTCCTAACTGAATACTTTCATATTAAGAAATATGTTATTTTGCAAACTGTTTAAAAATAACATGTTAAATTACAAAATGTATGAGATGGTGGCAAAAAGGAAGGTACCAGTCGAGCGTTTAGTGGCATAACAGTTGCTTAAAAACGTTCATGTTCAACCTTACATGCAGAGAGGCATGATAATGAGATTATTTATTAACATCACTTTTAGAAGCAACATGAGAGCTATTGGTGATGGACCTTGTACTTTTGGACCTCAGTCTAGTCATGAGAATGCCTCCAGAGCTGGCACTTCCAACCCTAAACTTGTGCAAAATGCAAACAGTAGAAGTTAGAGCCTTGACAGATTCAATCTGCATCAGCCTTGCTACATAGTGAATCTTCTGTGACATTTAGGGCTCAAATCCTCAATTCAACTACACATCAACTACCACACAAGACTGTACACACAACTCTAGGCTACCACAGCCATAGTATAATAATTCAAGCTTATTAAAGTATCTGTATTGGAAACAGTCAACTTTCTCAATATTTTAAAGACCTCCATGACAAAGGTTATGACAATGCACACAAATCTGAGAAAGCATTCTCTGCTAAGCAGAAGGGTGGATGAAAATCAGAGTCAACAAACTGGAATAGATGAATGCTGAAGAGTAAAGTCACCCAAAAAAACCAGCACTGTCACAGATAAGCTCCAAGATAAACATTCACATTCAGAACTCTATTTTTTTAAAATACATGAGTTGCATGCTGCGACAATTAATGATGGAAGGAGGGGCATTCCAAAGCTATTTGTGTTGCCGAGGAATGCTATGAAGTGATGACAGTCACAGGATCTGAAAATCGTCTACATTATTTCAGACCATCCAACATGTGTTTGCTGTATGAACCTCGGCCAAAGCATTTCATGTCAAATGTCCGGTTCCTACTATGAGGATTAAGGGGCTTCTGTAATATTTTGGAATGACTTGGAGTTACTCATAGTCCCGAGGTAGTCATAGAAAAAGTCATAACCAAGAATTATTGCAATATTCTCCCAAATCCTTTCCACCCTGTACTTCAGATCATTTCTTGGAAAACATCCTGTTTTTCAAGATGATAATGCCTCCATGTGCATGGGTCACTGAATTCAAACAAGGTTAGATGTTTCACACATCCAAGCTCAAGACTGCTCTGCAAGAGAAACGGAGGGCAAATTCTTTTGAACTTTTTACACAACCTTTGTCAATCCCACATCAGTTGCAGGCTTAATTTAAGTAAAGGGTGGTCCATCTCCGAAAAGAATGCAATAAAAATTTGCATTATTTAACAAATGTTCTTAGTATTTTATGCTGTACTTGCATATAAAGATGAAAAAATATTTTGAATATAGTTTTCACTTATATGCTAAATAATTTTTATTTCCCGACACAAGATTTTAAAAAGAAATTTTTTTAATTTTGAAGTATTAAACAATACAAATTAAAGTAGTGATAAATTTATAATTTTAGAACTTGCAGCACTTTATATATATAAATCCAACTTATATATACTATGCCAGATTGAAAAAAACTGTTATACAAAAATAACTTTAAAAAAGTTCATTATTTAAATTTAACAGGTTAAAAATATCACAATCATTTTTAATGTTTAACAAATTTAACAGACTAAAATTGCAACAAATTCTGATCAAAATGATTGTTCGATCAGTCATTTTTATATCTAAAAAGTAATCATTATATACATATACACTATCCATGTATATATAGAGAGACACATGCACAGCTCAAATTAGAGGAACACAAGGTTTTGACAAATAAATGCAAATATTTACATTGATAACTAATGTCAAATAAAACACCAACAATTTAATGCATACTAAAATATAGAAAAAGAAAACTTCATATGCAAATCAGCTTTCATGACGTCAAAATCCAAAAAGGATAAAAAAAAAAAAAGCAGAATTCATAATTTTGCAGAAGCTCCTTTTTTTACTGTGTTAGCTGTGAAATTTCATTGTTCAGCTTTTGCTAGGAGAAAAGGTTACTTTAAAAATGTCATAGCACAATTTATTGGAATCAATAGTTTGGCATATTATGGGATGATTTGAATCTGAATAAACACAAAGTGTAGTAGATGCTGTTAGAGTGGATAGTGTTATCTCAAGGCTATGAAATCAGTTCCAAGAAACATGTAATATTAGACGTCAACCAATGTAGGGTTGTCCACATGTTACCACTGTAACTAATGACTGATATATCATGCTAATGATTCATGGAGATAGAATAAGCAATGAAACTCAGCAATAAAAATTTACTTTTCCAACAGGATGATGGGTGTGAAACAATTCATCAGGGTGGTCTCTATGCACATAGGCCAATGGTGTAACCTTTAGATTTAATCCTTTGAGCTCAGGACACTGTGAAGATCAACTGCTGAACTTCAGAAAGGGTGCAAGATGATTGGAGTCAAGTGCTGTTAACTAAAGTATCCAATTAGGGTCTGGAGTGCGATATCCGATATGTTTTGGCATGGAGAGAAAGGAGAATTCAAAACAAACCCCCATTCCTTTGGGAAAGATCACATATTACAAAGATCCTACAGATAAGGTAGTTGATGATATGGGCTGAAATCAGCATGAGACCTGCATATCATTCGTAATAATTTGATGGCTCAAAGGTATATAGACGAGATACTGAGACTATAAGCTATACCTTATGCTGCAGTCATTAGTGATTCCTTTCTTTTAATGGATGATAATGCCAGACTTCATACAGCTCATTTTGTGGAGAACAATGCTTTGAGTCGAAACAATGAAGTGTGGACGCTTTATTGTTTCAATATGGAGTGGACAGTATGTTCTCCTGATCTAAATACAATAGAGCAAGTTTAGGACACATTTGAACAATGCACAGCAGCAAAACCAATGCCTCCTTTAATCATCTGGGACTTGGAGATGGTACTTCCTGAGAATTGAAACAGTATTCAACAAAGTCTTAGTTTAGTTTTTATTAATGTTGCAATAGAAGCAACACAAGGGCTATTGATGACGGACCTCGTAATTTTGAACCTTGATCAAGTGACGAGGACGAAACCTGAGCAGGCACTCCTTCTAATTTCCACACCAATGCAAGGACTTCAGGCCCCAACAGATTTAGCAAGCATCAGCCCTGGCTACATGGCAGGTCTTTGGTAGCCAAGGGTCAAACCCGTGACTGAATAAAAATAGCCAGTCACAAATCCATGACCATTAGGCTACCCCAGCCACCCCCAAAGTCTTAGAGATAACATCATCGCATCCATACAAAACAAGGTGTGCAGCAGTCTTAGCTGTTCGAGGGGACAACCTCCATATTAAGTATCTTGCATCATTTTCCCAATACTTTTTGTCATTTACTTGTAACTAAATTGTTGTTCTAAAGAACTTTTTCATATTCCTTCCATTTTTTCAAAGAATTAAAGCATCTATACAAAATTTTACATTTTTTTTTTCTGTAATGTGTTTTGTTGTGTATTCTCCATTTTATACCTAGGCAGGGCTATTTTGCATAGCTTTCATAACTTCTTTGCTTGTTCCCTTAATTTTTTTAGCAATATATATACACATTATATATATATATATATATATATATATATATATATATATATATATATGAGTGTATTATATTTATACTTTTAAAAAAAATTATTTTATAATTTTTTTTACAGTCAATTAACAGAAAAAACATACAAAATTAATAATTTAAAATTAAATGATTTTAAAGTACAAGCGAAGTGATGGGTAAAATCCTGAATTTTGAATTAATGGTACACTAGAGTAACAAGAGTCATTAAAAAAAAGATCTCGTAATTTGAACTATGATATAGCAACAATGAATGTACTTGGGATACTACTTCATTCTTCAATCTTCCACAATACATCATATAAAGATTTTGACACTAAATGTATTTTGATGTAAAGCACTCCCACCATCTTCTCATCTTCTAATTTTATATAATGGAGTCAGGACTCATATTCTTGATTTTAACATTGCTCCTTACAAAGCTTGCTACTACAACCACTAGGCTTAGTTCCAAATGATTGATTTAATATGTAGTAAAGAATGTTTTTTCAAACCTTTAATATTTATACACACATTCAAATATAAAAAATCCATTGAAAATACTTATTTATGTTATTTGCATATAAGAATTGCTGTAGCAATTTTTTTTAGTAAGAAAATCTTTTTAACAAACTTTTCATTATAAACAAGAAAATCTTATACACAAGAGAAAATTATAATTTTAATACGATTTCTCTCTGAAATTGTAAAAAGCAATTGTTATTCCATAATTTTTATTTGTGAAAGGTATAGTTATGTAATTTGGCTAGACTGACATGGTAGCCAGAAGAAATTTAGGAATTGAAATATTCAGAAAATGTCATAGATGATTCAATTAAGTTATGTATTGCTTTTTTTAAACTGAATGCTTCACTTTTTATATGTTCACTGGTATACATTACTTTTTATGTATTCACTCTAACACATTACTTTTACTTTATTAACACAATAATAAAGTTAGTTTACAATACATAATGTATACTTTAAGAAAAAGAAAAGTTTGATCTACATTTAAATCAATATTTGAATGGGAAAATCATTCATGATTAAATAAAAAAAAATTGAATGAATCTAATGAATTCAATTCAAATGAAAAAATCATTCATGACTAATTTTAAAATATGAAATCCTTGGAGCAACCTTTTCCTTAGAATGTAGTGAAATTATGAAACTCAGTTATTCTTCAAATAACTCTAAATATGCTTTTAATAATTGTAAATATTTCATTTATATGTCAATAATTGCTCAAGAATTTCAAAATACAATAGCTTGCAAATTATGCACTAAAATAAGTGAATTTTGGAGAAAGATTTAGAAAAAGGTAATTATTTTTTCAAGATGAAATATTTAAATACCAGTAAGGAAGTCGAGAAAGAGAAAAGAGTGAAATTTAACTTACAATTTGGTTCAGAATCATTATCAAAAAAGTTTCTTATAACTACATCTGAAACAGTTCCTAATATGCATATTCCAAATATGGTACACAAGATACATCTAAAAAAGAAGCAAATACAATTCAATCTTTTATAACACATGTTGATACAAAGTGCAAATGACAGACAGTGGTAATGTGACAGCATTAATTTAAAAAAGTATTTCTTTTACATTAATATGGTTCCTCAAATTCTATGAAATTAAATTTGTAAGACTTGTCATAGTATGTTAGATTAAGCATGAGTTTATATGTTACCAATAAAAAAAACTCTTTTTAATGTACAATTACTCAAGATCAAATTTTACAAGCTCTTAAAAATGAAAATTATCTTTGTTTTTTCGACTCATAATTAATCAGAAGTAAACTTAATGTGAAACATAAAATTCAAAACAAAAATTTTTTGTAAGAGGAAGTTTATGAAATAAAAATACATGTTATTTGCTTTGATAAAACTAACATCTCCCTTGAACGTAACATTAAGATTTAAAAAAAAAAACTTGTTCAACTGCAGATTGCAAGACTATTGCCTTTTAACATTGCATTTAATATAGCATATCAAGCTAGAAATCTGAACTATTTCAAATTAGGACTTTCTTTAATTTATATTCATTTATAATAGTATTAACTTAAAATTCAGGTAATTTGTGAAACTCAAAGTTTAATTCTTTCGTATCAAAAAAACTCCTATCAAACTAAAATGCGCATATGCAAAAAGGTGAAGTTACCGCTAAAAATACAACAATTAAAGATGGAAGAAAATTACTTGAGGAAGCTCTGTGTCTCATGTTTGTGCACAATTAGAAAAAATGTGTTAAGAATGTTGAAAAATTAATAGAAGAGGACTTTATTAAAGAATGTGTAGGAGATGAGACTATTCAAAATTTGTTATTAATTTACAAAACGATAGTGATAGTAGTTTAAGTGAAAGTGAAGATGAGCTGTTGTAAAATGCTTTTACACAATTTTAACTATTCATGTTTTTTAAAACAATTTAATTTGTTTATGTCTTGAAAAAATTCAAAAATGAAAGCTTGAAAAGGGATAATACCTATACATATACAATTTTTTTTAATTTTAAAAGTTCCAATGAGTTATTTAGTTTCATTATATAAATGAGTAAGAAAATTAAATATTTTTAACTACATGTTAACAATATTTATAAGATATTATACAAATTTTAAACAAATATTTTAATGATATAGATTTAAAATAACACCAATGAAACACAAACAGTCTGTTCACGAAAATATAACAAAGTGGGGGAGAAAAGTGATGTCCATTCTCAGCTGTTATCAGTTGCAAATAGCAGTGAGTGAAAAAATGTGACCTTGAAGCACCTATTCTAAAGTAACACAGTATAGCACCTCACTCTCCTAATTTCTTGATAATTCCAACCAGAGGACTTTAAGCCCCAACAGTTTTAATGATCCTCAGCCTTACAGCATAATCTTTGGAAGAGTGAAACCCAACCCTATTACCTTTCAGATACTAATCCATTCCTCTGCCAACCATACTACTGTAGATTAATAAAGGTAGAATATTGCTGTTCGATTAAAATAAAGTAAGTAAAGTCTTAAATTTGCAATATAGAACAATTTTTTTAGAGGAAAACAAACACAGACTTCAAAATATAAAATGTCTTCAAAACAAATTTATACAATTTTAAAGACAAATTTGATTTGATAAGAGATATTTTACAGTTACTAAATTACACTTATCCCAAAGTATAAATATTGAATTTTAATTTAAATTAAACTTTACATTAATAATTAAGTGAAATAATTTAAAAATGAATAAAAAAATTAACATGATATTATTAGGAATATTTTAAATAAAATACTACCTGAAAGAAAATTATTAACTTACACAGATATGGAAGCAGAAGTAGGCCATTTTAAAGGTTCATCAATTTCACATCCAGCTAATTTTACATTTAATCCAAGTGGTTTTGAAACTGAAACAAGAAATAAGAGTTTACAAAGTAGTAAATACTTATTTGGCAATACATTTGACACATTTCCTACATTAATCAGCCATCTGAAATACTTGTATATAGTTAAGCATTTCATTAAAGAAAAATATATATTAATTCATCAAATCAAAAGTAAAAATAATAGATTTAACAAATTATCTATACATTATGAATGAGTGATATTGAGCATAACATTAAATAGAAACATTTGTGTAAGAAAATTCAATATTTTATTTGAAAAAGTTAGTAAAAGAAAATTATCCACCTCCTTCTTTACATAAAGAAACATCCCATAATAAAATTGAAAAATTTTGAGATTTAAAACTAAATCTGCAGAAAAATATAATGTAAGAATTCATCATGAAAAGAATATTGCATGTAAGTATATAATGTATCGGTATTAAAATAAAATTCTTCTCATGGCAATTAAAATTACATTTTTTCGTGTAAAAGTAATGCAATTAGGCAAGATAAACAAAAACTTAATAGGATGAAAATTAGCCAATTTTCTAAAGTTTTACCTTGTCATATATCATACATACCAGATGTGGAAATTTGTTTTATGTCTTCTTCCGAACAAACAGAAGGCACACATGTCCCAAACCAAAATGCTGAACGTGACAAATAGGGCCCAGTTTTAGTCATTAATTTGCCAACCTAAAATGTTTAGAAAAATTTAAAAACTATTCAACACATTTTCAAACAAAGAAATTTTATTTTAAAGAAAAGCCTAATTGCTTTTTGTAAATATCGATTTAAAAAAAATTCTTAAGCGTGCGTGAAGAAAGTACATTATTCTAACAAAAAATGTTTATTAAAATGCGAGTAAATGACTAACTTTAAAGTTTCCCTTGTTGCACTTAAAAGAATTATATAAAAATGGAAAAGTTCAGCATGTTTCCGAAATATGCTGGAAGAAAAGTTATAATTTTGAAATATTTCAATTTATGGTTCTTCATTTGGTTTTCCAACTTTAATTTCATTTTAAACTTCTTCGATGTCATTTTAAGCTTGGGCAATTTTTCAAAAATCACCGCTAAGTTTTGTTTTCAGTGAAAACGCAATTTGTTGCCAGTTTCTTTTTCCGATATAAATGTTAATAAATTCTGTCTCGTCAGTAAGGGTGGGATCAAAAGAATGACCTGTTCTTTCGAACTAGTTCATCTAATAGAACGTGTACACGTGAGTGGTCAGCCAGAAACCTATTCTTTGCTTTTCTGAATTATTCAGTGACATATTTCCTCTCTGCCTTCCCAGATGTATAATCTTATATAATACGAGTGTTAGGGACGACTATACATCGCCGGAAAGCTCGAAGATATTATCGGCATTTTCCTCCTTTTTGGTGGTCTGCTCTCGAACAAGTAAATGGACCCCGAAACCACTCTATTAACAACCGAATCTTCCTATCGATGAACAGGACAAGAAATAATTGCCAATGCCCCTCCCCCATCCCACTCAGTTCTCCGAATAGAACCATTAATCGACGAGCATAAATGATGAGCTTCCACAAAAACAATCAGATGATTCCAGAGTACCAGTCCTTTGGGCACACTAAACTCTAAAATTTGAATTTCTTGTAATGAATAAGGAAAACATCACATTAAATATATGCTTTAGTACATTTAACTTGTCATGATGGGGGGGAGAAGAGAAGGAAGAAGACAGGGAAGATGAAAAAATAAAAAAAATAAAATAAGTGGGGAGGGAGTGAAATAGTATTTTCAAGCTGAGATGATCAAAATAAAAAAAAATTTGACCTTATTGCAATGCAACCTAAGTATCTGTGCTGTCACACAGAGGGCTGATATCGAAGTCTAGGTGTAAACAAATAACTTTTTTTATTTGAATTATTTTTGTTAATAGTAAATAATTACAATTATATCAAATTTCTTAGTGTATTTCTTAATGTAAAAGAAAAGAAGGCACACTTCTGGGGAATTTTAAATAGCGCTTACTACTACAAGGAAACAGTAAGAACGAGATCGAACGACTCCAGGAGAACTAGAATGAAGACAAACTCCTCCGAACGAGGTCTTACCACGGAGAGTAAAAGAACTGGCAAAGTCGGTTTGGGAGCAAGACTTATTTTGGTAAGTCTTCTAATAGACCTAACAAAGTAGGTTGAGGAATGGTAAAGATTAGGGTAAATGGTCACGAAATGGAATAGGTTTCTCTGAATGGTAAGTCCTCTGTTCTTTTTCAACATTTTGTTCTCGATTTCCAAACACAAATGGAATCAAAAACTGAATTGTTTTACATTATTTGTATTTTTTTAAATTTTCAATCTAATTTATTTTATTATTTTCAAATTTAGGAACTGATTCTAAAACTTTCGTATTTTTATTAAATATTAATTAGAAAGTGGGGGAAAAAATTGATATGAAGGGCATATAAAACAAAAAATTTGATTATGAAATTATAATTCTCCCAAAGAATATTAAATGTGGACAAGTATTTTAGGGCTTTTTATAATGCAAGACTAACTCAAAGAGGTTTTGCTATAGCTTGTTTATGTATAGATGCAAAACTAATTGTATGTATTGATACATATACTGATAAATTTGATCAAATCTAAGAATTGATTTACGAAATTTTTTGAAAGTTTCTCTTTATTTTGATTATTATCGCGTATTAGAAAAGCAAATAAGACTAAAATATGAATTAAAATTTTTATTATATTTCATGTGTAACTTTATTAATTTGTTTATTTTACTAAAAACGTGGAAAATAATTAAACAAATTTATGCACTTAGTATTTAATTCTAATGGATGTTCTGTAAACTAAAGTAAAACATATGTGTTACTTTGAATGTTTTAGAAAAAGTATAGAATTAAGAGTAATATTATAAGATTAATAAATCGTAATAATGGCGTATTGTGTATTAAAGTATTATAAACGGATTTTTTAAAATTAATTTTTAATAAAAATTTTAAGCACATTTGCCTGTAATTCACAAATACTATGTGATATAAAAATATTTCAAATTCTTTTTCAACAGCATTAACTTCCATACATTTATTTTGAATATGTAAATACATAAAGCATACTTGTATTATGAAATTACCAAAAATACTTCATTTGCACTATTTGCTGTTAAAACTGAAAAATAAAGTTTTATTTAATATTAATTTAATTAAAAAGTGTGGCTTTTGCTCTATAATTCAACTGATTTGATTTTTCCTAAAATCTGTAAAGTAATAATGTGTAGCAAATGTATAGCTTTAAATTCATTAGAATATCTTTGAAGTTTTGTTCAAGAAAATCTAAAGAACAAGTTGATCGAAGAACAGTTTAGTGTACAGAGTTATATCAGAGAAGTAAAAAAATCAATTTTTTTTAAGCAATCAATAGAGACAAACTAGAAATGAGACTAGTAACTTACACTCACCATACACTATCTCATCCTCATTGTAAATAATTCCTTCATTTTCCTATCCTCTTTCCTCTCCCTTTTTATTTCTGTTTTTTTTTTTAATTCATATGTGTATTGAGCACATTTTTAATATGCTTGTTTTAATATTAAAAAATTTCGAGTGAGTGATTGACTGTGAGGTTTTATAGGCGCAAGAGCCAAAGTAAGCTAAAAAAAATTTCAAGGCTTCAGCATGATACCAAGAAAAGAGTCCACCGCCCTGGCACTTTCCACTATATGATTGCTGTCGTTGTACCAGACACTAAAGTTCACACAAACTGGGAAAATTTTGCAAGCATCCAAAATATATTACCCCTCTCAGTTTTCACAGTGCAAATGTAGGAGAGGACATCGAAAACCATAAAAACAATCGTTCAAAACAGATCCTAAAGGCCTACCACTTTGCATCGAAACCAATACAAAATAAAAATAATAAACTTTTATCAGCGTAGAAATCAAGCAACTTTTCAAGAGAAGCAAACTAAGAAAAATTTGGCAATTCATCAGATTTTCCCCAGATAAACAAAATCTTAATCTTATCCAAAAATAAAAAGAAAAATGCACGACTTATAATAAAAAAATTCAGCAAGGGACTCTTGAAAATTTAAATTCAGAAGTTTTTTTAGTTTTTATTAACGTCGTACCAGAAGCAACACGAGAGTTGTTGGTGACGGATCTCATAATTTTGATACTCGATCAAGTGGTGAAGAAGACATTTGCACTGCTACCCTTTTCCCTCTCCTAACTTCCACACCATGCCAATGGGAGGACTTTGGACCCCGACTGATTTAAGGTGCATCAGCCCCGGCTACACGGCAGGTCTCTAACGGCCAAGGCTCGAACCCGCGATTGAATAAAAACCGCCAGCCACGAATCCGAAACCCTGACCACTAGACTACCACTGTCGCTTAAATTCAGAAGATGGTTCCCTCTAGATGATGGCAAAAGCATTTAGAACAAAACGATCAAAAATTCCGGAACATAAAACCCATGCGGGAATAGCACTTTTGTATAAAGATAAAACAGAAATCACTGCAAACTCACTCGAAAAACAATTCTGAATAGATCATATTGTAAATCCTACTGAACACAAAAGAGTTAACCATATTGCTCAAAATTTTTTTGTTAATGAAAATAACTTTCTAGCATCCCGCCAATCCCGCCCCACTCTCATCTGAAATTATAGAATACGCTAAAAAATAATAATAATGAAAAAAAACTTCTGGGAGAAAAGGTATAGAAAATAAAATAGCCAAAAATCTTCCTTTCAAAATTTTTATGTGATGACCACAAAAACTATCAATAACATTAAAGTTCAATTTTTCCTTCAAAATTGAAAAATCCCTCTCATTAATTATATCCATCCTCAAACTTGGAAAAGAATCAACTTTTTCTGAAAATTATAGACCCATTTCAATCCTCCTTATTTTAAGCAAATTACCTGAAAAAGCTATTCTCTTCAGACTAAACAGCCATCTCCATTCCAAAAATATCATACCTGAACAGCACAGTTTCCACCCAAAATCGTCCACAGCACACCAACTGCTCCGAGTAGTCGAATACATCAAATAAGTTTTTGATAAAAATCAATCGATAATACACCTGTGTTCTAAAATCTTCAAAAAGCTTTTAAGAGTGTCTGGCCCCTAGGTATCATCTATAAAAATAAATATGAACCTATCTAAATTAATGACCCTGATAAAATCTTCTTAAATACCGAAATTTCATAAAATGAATTTTTATTCTGAAAATAGAAAGTCCTTACACGGGTACCTCAGAGTAGTATGTATACCGATGACATACCGCACACCACGAAAACCCAAAAGCAGGAGCACACGCTCACAACATACACCTCTCAGCCTTCGAAAATCGATTTATAGACTGAAAAATAGCTTTAAAATGTAGGAAAAACTGAAGCAATTCTCATCAACAATAAAAGGGAAAACATCGATTCAAATATTTATCTGTATGAAAATAAAATTCCCTGGTCCAAGCAAACTAAATATCTCGATGAAACACTCAATTTCAGATAATACCTACAAAGGTTAAAGAAAATTTTCAGGTAACCTGTAAACTATCCCCTAATTTGTCGGAAATCTAAATTAAATCAAACAAAATGCTTATCTATATACTGATTCTCATATCTATCCTTACATATGTCTACCCTGTCTAGAGACTCTGGGCTTTATCAAGCTCATAAAATCCATTGTATTTGGAGGTCAGAGGTCAACCGGGTTAAGCACCCCAGCAAATTTCGTCCCATTCAAATTATGCTTCGCCAAAGTTACTGCTTCGTAGATACGTACTAATTTGTGTATGGTTTCCGGATAGGTAAATTCAGCTACGTCAATTGTGTGCCTTTATGAAGATTGATGCATGTTAAATAGGATGCAATCTGAAAGACATTTTCTGTGTTACGAAGTTTTATTAAAGTTCGCTAATCTTAAACAATGCTAGATTCTTAGAGATTAGATATAAGTAACTTTCTGTACAAGGATATTGACTAAAGAACTTATCAATCTGATTTATCGTCGTTTAACAAAAACCCGGTATCTGAATTAATGTTTATCTAAATTTCCGCAATACAAATTTGAATCGGAGCGGTATAAAAGAGTGAGTGGGTGAGTGAGTGAATGTAATGTTTATTGGCGCAAGAGCCAGATATTGCTATGCTGCGACAAACAAGATTAAACTGTGAAAAAAAGATAAAAAGTGGTTGACAAGGAGGGAGGATCGAAAATCCCAGGAGTGCGTCCCCCCTGTTTACCAAAGACAGTAAACCCCATAGGAAAGAAAAAGATCACGAAGGTACGTCATGATGCCCGTACTTGCCTGAAGAAGATAAGTCCTTGAGGTCCCCTGATATAATCCCCGGGGGCAGGGAGCCCGATTATACCCTCAGACCCATTTTAGTACCCATTTTAGTCGCCTCTTACGACATGCATGAGCTAAAGATGGACTATTCCATCACTCCCGGTCACCACGAGAGAGAGAGAAAGAGAGAAAGATCCTTGATTGCCTTTGATGGTATCTGGATTCCAAATAGAGACCCATCGCATACGAAACAGGTAATTTAAATCCAATCAATTTAAAATGAACATAAAATCTAAATTGAATTTTTAAAAAAATGGCTTCGTGGTGCACACTATCAGTATTCAACAGATTATTTGTACCAAATTTCATGCTCATATGTTTCTGAATATTTCCGCTATGTTAGTGATAAAATTAATAACTTGTTTTCGATCTGAGCATAGACAGTGAAGGTAAATTTAATTTATACTCAAATCTTAAGAAATTAAAGGTGAATTCCGAAAAAACGGCTCCATGGTACACACTGTCACTTTTGAGTTTAAATCAGTATTTATAGATTCTTTGTACCAAATTTTATGGTTCTGATTTTCCTAATCTTCTCGTTACGCCACCAACAAAAATAGCAAATTTCTTTTATTTATATAGATTTCCTTGTTTTATAATGTATTCTTAGTTTATTAATTTCTCCTGGTAGAAATTTGTTTTTGATTAAATATATTCTTTTCTTTTTAAGTATATCTTACATATTTCTAAAAGTTTAAGTTATTGTTCCACTAAGAGAAAACTGGAGTAGCAAAGACCCGTCTTTTAAGACAAGATATAAAAATGGACGACCCAACTGCTGAAACCAATAAGAAACAAAATCCTCCAGCTCATCAAAATTCTGCACTAACTCAAATGAATAAATTTGGTGTACGATTTTTATAAATTTTTCAAATATGTATTGAGACCGTATTTAATTCTTAAGTAAAATTTGAAAGTATTTAAATCATATCACAGAAGCGCAGCCTCAAACTGGCGATTTCTTAGGGATTCCAGGTCCAAAACCTCCCATCTATCCAGTAAATTAAGGATGCTATCTAAAATTTAAGACATCTCCAATTTTCCTCGACCTGATTGATTGGTTTAAAATTATGGTACTGAATCCTCCTAGATCATATTATACCAAACATAAGCGTCGACCTGAACAGGTCACAAAAGTCGTACCCAATCCAGGTATATTGAGGAAGTTTAAATTTAATAAGGCGAATTCAACCAAAGAATCCTCCTTCGGGTGATAGTAGCCCAAGATGGGGGATTTCGCATTGAATTCCCATTTTGGGAGACTATTTTAAAATTGGAAATTTTAAAGACAAAGTTCCGTTATCATAATATCAATATTATGTTTGGAGGGGATATAAATTAATAAAATAGAAAAAAAAATTTAAGAACATTTAAGTAAAATACTCATAGTATGATCAATGTTTTCGAAGAATTCAAGGTAGATTAATTTATAAAACAATGAAACTTTCATTTTTTAAATAAAAATATGGAATTGAACCAAGAGGAGAGTTTAAAGGATTATTAAACTTATGATAAGGATCCTGAATAAACAAAAGATCGGTGAATGAGAGTGAAAGTTATAGGCGCAAGAACCAGATGTGGCTATCCTGCGCCAAACAAGATGTAACTGTGGTCTAGACGAGAAGAAATAGAATAAAAGACAAATTGGTTGACAAGAAGGAGGGTTGAAAATAGAGAAGGATCGTTAGAGTAACCCAGGGGTGCGTCACCCTTGTTTACCAAAGGCAGTAAACCCCATGGGAAAGAGTAAGATCACTCGGGTGCCTCGGGGTCGTGATGCCCGTACTTGCCTAACGAAGGCAAGTCCCTGAGGTCCCCTGATATAATCCCCAGGAGCAGGGTGCCCGGCTATACCCCCAGACGCTGGGTACCCATTTTAGTCGCCTTTTACGCCATGTATGAGCTACAGTGGAACTATTCTGTCATCCCAGGTCACCACACGGGTCGAACTAAAGGCCGAAGTCAGTGAGGACCAAGAGAAAGAACAATTTCAGTCCTAAGTCTGTACGATTGAAAATAAAAGATCCTTCAAAATAGGAGAAATGTTATCCTTATATCTGTGCGTGATTAGCACCAAAACGTTATTGTTTGCTAAGCAGTTTATGCACCTGGCCGTGTATGCAGTCTTACAAGGCCTGTTGGCTTACAGCAGTTGCAAAAATCTTTTTCACATATTTTTTTCTGTGAACGCCCAAATCCCCCACATGTCATACACTGCGTGACATTAACAAATAGTTCAATTCTGACTTGTTCAAAATGAAAGTACAGATGCGATAATTTTTTTTATGTTACAGTAGATTTAGGGTGGACTGATATTACCCGATGAGTGCCACTTTTAGCTTTAATTTGAAAATTGATTTTTAAGTTGTCATTTCTGAATATTTCATTTTAAATTAAAACCTCTTTTAGGCAGTCTGCATTATATGAAGGATCGACGACTAAAAATATAAACTGAGGATAGCTAGCTTTAGGTCTTCTTTTATCATATTTTTTCCAGAGTCAGTCTTCCAGAGATCAGATTCCAGCAAATGTACTTTCAATCTTCCGCGGCTAATATTATCTATTTTGATTATTTTGAAAGATGGGTTGTTTCATGAGATCTGAGGTAACTTTGTTTACAACTAAAGTAAAATTTTCATCAATGTGAAGCCGGACAATCATAACCCGCTGTGGTGTAAATTGAAGTAGATATAGGTGTTGTCAAAATCTGAGAATATTTCAGTTTGATGGAGGTAACCACAGTTTTTCTCTCAGAAGTTTCCTTAATAATTTGAGAATTAGTATGAAGGTCATTATTTGTCTCTCATAAGCTTTGATTATTATCTTTAATTTATTCTCATAGGTTGGCAGTATTGAAGCTTCGATTTTAAAGGGAGCTCTAAATTTCTTCGAGCCTCTAAAAGACTCAATTAGTTCAGCATTACTTTGTTCAAGTACTAAGTTCGACTGCAATATTTACTTTAATAAACGTTCTAGTTTTTCTTCTCGGAAAGTGACACATATTTCATTTTACTTCTATCTTTAAGTAGAATCTCAATGAATACCTTTAAAAATGAAATAATTGTAGCTAAATATTTCCACTCTGTTATCTCTCTTATCACCGCAATTAAACAAAGGTTCCAAAATGTACGAGCTTCTCATGCATAAATTCATATTCCTCAGAAGTTGGGTAGAAGGGAAGAAAGCTACAAAAGTTGACTGATTTCAGAGAAATCTCCTAGAATTCCCTCCACATATCAATTTCACAAATAGAATGACATTGATAGTAATCTTGTATCTAAATCAAAAAAGAAAAAAAAATACAACACTTATCAGTCAAGTGCTGATAAAACCAACCAAATAGCCAAGAGTATACGGAGTATATATAAGCTCACAATTACATAGTATGAGAAAAGTTTAAAGCTTATATAAATGTAATATTAAAAAAGGATTGCTACAAGTCTAAGTTAATTCTACAACTTGTTCGTTGATTGTGACTTAACAACTTTAACTAAGAGTAAGTGATGGTCAAGTTTAATAAAGCAAGATCCAAATGTAGTTAAGCTGCATCAAATAAGGTAAAGTTGTAATCTAGACGTTTGAAAAAAGAATGATAGTACTCAGTTAGAGCAATATCCAAATATGACCATGCTGCACCAAAACACTGTGATCTAGACGTGTGAAGAATTGAAAAAAAGATTGGTTGACAAGGAGGGTCGAAAAATAAAGAATCGTTGGTATCCTAGGGGCATATTACCAGTGTTACAGACGGTAAACTCCATGGAAAAGGAATAAGATCACTAGGATGTCTCAAGTGAGTGAGGCGTGTACTCACCTGAAGATGGTAAGCTCCTGTGGTCACCTGATATAATTCCTAGACGCAAGCTGCCGGCTATACCCCCAGACATTGGGTGCCCATTTTATTCGCCTCTTACGGCATGCATTAGCTACAGTGGGACTATTCTTCACACCCGATCAGCGCACGGGTCAACTTGAACAGAGAAACAAAACTTGTCGAACTTAAATCAACATTGAATAAATCTAGCTGAAACAATTCTGTAGAACCATAGAGTCTATATCAGAGTACTAAGGTCAAAGTCGAAAAACGATAGGTCTGCACACAAATACTCGAAGAACTTAAGGAGGAAACCTCAGAAGAGGTGCCTGAGAGAAAATACAAGTTTCGTTTAAAGCGTTAACAAGTGAAGAAACAACCTTTCTTCTTAGCGGAAGTCAGAGAACTATTGGCGACGGATCTCGTAATTTTGAACAACGTTCAAGTGATGAGGATGAGACTTAAGTTACCATTTCCCTCTCCGCAATTCCACATTACGCCAAGAAGGGAAACTTGGAGATTCGACAGACTTAACGTGCTCCAGTCTCTCTACACGGCGAATTTCAAGTGGCATCATGATTCGAACCCACCATTCGATAGGTTTGGTTTTATTAACTTCGCACTAGAAGCAACACGAGGGCTATTGGCGACGAACCTGGTAAATTTGAACTCAGTCATATGACGATCCACCATTCGACGATAGCACTAGCCGCAATTTCGCGACTTTGAACAATCGGTTACTACAGCCTTAAATGTTCAGTGGGGTTAAGGTCTCGAGTCTGAGGAAGATGGTCCAAAATCTTAGATTCCCGATATAGTAATCATTCCTTTACATATTCCGATGTGTGTTTGGGATCACTATATTGTTGAAAGAGATCCAAATTTGTGATAGTTCCAATTTCATAATGTTAGGGGTAATATTTCTTCCAAGACAGTTTGTTCATTGTAAATCAGATGGACACTAAATTTCTGAGCTCTGCTACCATCATGCACTCACAGACGAAATTAGTTTAGTTTTTACTAACATCGCACTAGAAGCAACACGAGGGCTACTCACAGACGAGAATAAAGCCACCCCCTCCTCAGTATTCATCTGTTTCAATTTTATTTTTCGGTACTCATATTTGATAGCTTCTTTGTACTAAAAATTTGAATTTTTTTTTTTTTTGTGTCTAAGTAAAAAGTTATGCCAAAAATTGAAATCTTTATTATAGTACCTTTTTTTTTTATAGTGTATGTGCTTGTTCTAATTTCTTTTAGATATGAATGGCGTTTTACGCGGAATCCTACCTTTTTACCTGTGTTTATTAAGAATTCATACAGTGTTTGTGCGATTACTTTCATGATGTTTGTATGATGTTTGGCGATATTTTTTTACAGCGCTTGCAACTGGTTTTGCTTTAACTTTTCGTAGTACAGTTATCACTTCTGTATAAATAATTCGTCTTTGTCTCTTCCTGCTTCTCGGAAAATCTTTAAGCTCTTTGTCATTGGTGTACTTCTCAATGATTTTCTTGACCGTGCATTGGCTTCTTTGTACGGTCAATTTTTCTATTTCACGTATAATGATTTCTATAATCTATGGTTTCGTAAATTCATAATCTATTTTCCTTCAATTTAGTATTATTGGTCTCGTTTCTTGCAAAGTTTACTTTCTCACGACAAATTCTCTTAAATTTTTCTATAAGTTTCTAAAAATTAACAGAGGAACAAAATATGTATTTAGAATTCAAATAATATTAAGAATTTGTAAAAAAAAAAAAAAGGTTTTCATTGACGCATTAAAATAGAAGCCTTTTTTGACTAAGCGATTTATTTCTGGTAATTACAGTTCAATACTTAAAATGGGTTACTCATTATTAATAATTACTTATTAATGCAAAGTCACTAAATTATATATTTGCAAAAAAATGCTTCACAAATGAAAAATTAATGGTTACTTTCTTCATTCATAGTGTTAACTCCAGTGTTTTAAGACCACCTTTAGATGGTGTTTTTGCAAAGGGGCGAGTGTAAGATGTCCCTTTTTTACACAAACCCCTCAGATCAGAATCAGTCTCCGAGCGGAGTAGATACAAGCAATCTCTCAAAAGTTTATGGATCGCGGGGGGGGGGGCAATTGAAGAGCTAAAGATAATCTGCATTGATCACCAAGGTAACGCGAAAGGATTTGTAAGAATAAAGGAGCTGCTGTTATTACTTAACAAAAAAATGTGATCTGATCTCATATGAAGTTTAAGGATAAGTGAAAGTCAGCTAAGTCAATAGTTAAAAAGCTCGAGTAAGAAAAGTAAATAACAATCAAGGTATTGGTAGTTAAAAAGTTATTATTAAGGAAATGAGAATTTGTAAGAAATAAGTAGTGGCAGAAGTTTAAATTAAGGAAAAGTGTTAGAAGATAAGTGAATTCGAGTTATTAAGATAAAAGTAAAAGAAAAGTAGTTTAGCGAAAAAGTGATAAGTAAAGAAACATAAGTTTTAAGAGTTAAAGTTAAAAAGAATAAATAGGTAAAAGTTTTGAACAATAGCATATAATAGCTTGCATCCTAACACTTTGAAGTTTTATTATCCATGTAATATTTAAAAAAAAAAAAAGAAGAAAAGAAAATTTATATATGGACTAATTTAAAAATGGAACAGACAATTTCATTCCATTAACATATAAAATTATCGGTTGCGTATTCAATTACAAGCGATAATGATATACGCCCTTCACCATAATTTAAGAATAAAACCGATTCATAACTATATAAAAACCATATCAAAAGTAATTCTAAAAATTACCCCGTATTAGGAATTTTAGCCCTAATTTATAGTGAGGAAATTCATATAATATTGAAAATTTCTTTTAATTCATTTGTAAAATAATATTAATTGTTTATTCCCCTGAGGTAATCACATATGCACTTACATATCCATACAATATACTGAACATAATTAAAATTGTAAGGTAATGAATAATTTATTTTATAATTGTAATTACTGATATCTACCTATTAATAATGAAATAGTTCTTGACTTAAGAAAACACAAAAAACATCAGTTTTTTAAGCCGCTGTAAGTTTCGAACTGCCAATCAATTTTAATCCAAACTAGAGAGAACAACACCATAGTAGAGACTTCCCTTTCCAAGCTTCTTCGCGAAGCCATTGGGAGGACTTGGAATCTCGGCCATATTTAAATTGCATCAGTGCCTTGTGACGTCATGACTCATATACTTCCTATTTCCATTACTTCTTTTTTTGTTACTATATTCTTGGAATGTATATACTCTGTACTTAATTGACGTAACTGCTCTTGTTGAAGCCGAAATTGATACGCTGCAGGCCCAGACAGTTTCGCAGACGAGACGTTGTTTTTGGCGAGAGCAGAGGTCTGTAAGATGGTTTACTGATGTAATTGTATGAGTGTGGTATGAACTTGATAGTAAAATATTTTAAATATGAAATAGATGTCTTGAAATATTTGCTACTACACCACACCCGGCTACACGGCGGGTCTGTAATGGCATCAAGTCTCGAACCTACAACTCAACGAAGGTCGCGAATCAGCGACCATGATCACAAGTTTGCCGTGCCATTAAGAGCTATTGGCGGCGGAATATGAACAAAGCTCTATTGACAAGAAAAATTTCTGAGCTCATATCTCAACCCTCTTGTCTTATACATCACACCATTTAAGAAAGTTTGGGTTCATTTTAATTAACTTTCTATTTTAGCAAGATTATATGCAGTGAAATTCAGATTTACACTCTCATACATTATTTTAAGATTTTTCAAAATAAAAAAAAAATAGGAAACATGCTTTTTATTGCTAAAAGGACGCGATTAATTGAAATGTGTATTTCTGACAATTATAAATATTATGAAAAGCAACGATACGTTTATTGTCATCTATGGATTAAAACAACGTTGATAGTCAAATGTAGTAAGACTTTAAAATATTCAGATAATTTTTTATACAAATTTCTTATCAATATGCCTATTCAGACATATCGGACCGAAAAGGACCGATAAAGATGTAGTTTGTGGGGCGTCAGTGCTACGGCTAACGTTTTAGAAGTAGTAAGGATGAAAATTTTACTTTTGCTCATTGCGGGGAAAGATTAGCAAGAGAATGGAACAGTAATGTCCAATGTACAAGATAGACATTTCGACTGCGAAACTAAATTCCGAATAAAAACATGTTAGAGAAGGTTTATAGCTACACCGAAAATGCAACTTTTTTTTGTTCATAATACAACTTTGTTCTTGAATGCAATATATGAAAGAATATTTAAAAGTCACATCTTTGAAACATGTCAGTTCTCGAAAATACGCTGTTTGTGAATATCCGAGTTCGTTTAAAAATTCGAAGAAAAATCGGAATACAGATATATACCTAACGTTTAGTTTAGTTTAGTTTAGTTTTTATTAACGTCGCACTAGAAGCAACACGAGGGCTATTGGCGATGGACCTCGTAATTTTGAACCATGGTCAAGTGACGAGGACGACACCTGAGCTGGCACCCCCCCTCTCCTAACATCCACACCACGCCAACGGGAAGATATATACCTAACACCTAAAGTTAATAGAAAAGCTTTTCGGTAGTAAAAGAGTACTAAAAGTTCTAATCAAATGTTTAATTGGAAGAGTTCGGAGTCTTTTTCGTTCCGCCCGACCTAATGATCTTGATACTCGAAGTAACGAACCAACCTACGTTGGCGAGCGATGACCCCCATAGTATTATAAGAACGACCTGTATGACATTATGGTTAAATAATCCTTTGACTATTTCTGTCTCGGTGAAGTCAGGCTTACATATGACACCTTTACCTAATCATGCCCTAAAGGTGAACTATGCAGTGCAGAAAATACAAGTATGTCAAATGATACATAATTGCAAGATCAATAGAATAAGAAATGACTTATTTCCCTTATTATCTATATCGAAATTTCTAAAAAAACATTGAGCTACAATGTCAATTATATTGTTAACGCGCCTGTAAGACTTCTATCGTATTTTTGAAAAGCTATTATAAGTTTTCATAACATCTAATACTATGGTTAACAAAAGCAAAATCGCGATTATTGTCTGAAAGAAAACCATAAAATGTTTCACTTTTAACATTTTTCATAAGCTAATCTGAAGACCAATATTAACTAGTCAGGATGTGTACTTTATTATATGGAAAATTACAGTTGTGTTTTTACCTTTGTAATAAGATTTTTCCATCACTTGCTGTTATTGCTAGTATACATTTTATAACTTAAAAATGCACAGATGAATATTTAACAAATGCAAATTTTTGTTAAAAAGTTTTACGAGTTAATAACATTTACTATTCGTTACGTCATACACGATAATTATTGGCTTTCAGACCACTGAATTTAAATCATAAAGGTGCAAAATCATTTAAGCAAAATCGAAATAAAAATCACAAATACAGAAAAAAAACTAAAGCAAATCTTATAAAACTAAACAGAAGTAAATAATCAGAATTATATCCATTGATCAGAATTTTCATATTTTATTTTTACGAAATTTTCCTTAACATTCAAGGATATTTTTAATGATTTCGATTTATTGTTCATCTAGTTAACCTTTTGGCTTACACAACTATATGGCAGATAGCTGCACTTTTCAAGTCCATCATTACGTTGCCAGCTGTAAGACGAGTTCCGAGTAGCCGTAGTTTCTTCTTAATGTTTTTTCTTTCCATCAATAGATAACATGTTACAGACCATTGAAAAGTTGAGAAATCGATATTGAATAGTATTTAAAATATTCGATTATCTCAATAGATCGCGAATTACAAGCAATTGTCTTTTGTGATTTCTCCAGGCGCAATAGCAAAAAATGCTGCACCATAAGAAATGCTTCTTTGTGTAGGAACTTGAAAATATGAACAAAAGAGTGCGGTATCTGAAAGTGAAATTTTTGAAAAAGTGATTCTGATAGTAATTCTGATTATGAAGACAATGAGGTGAATGATACTAGTGATGAAAGTCTGGTAAATGGAATTGACAGTGAAGGTGCAGCATCAAGTGCTAATGTTGCTTAAAACAGAAGGTGAAAAAGTGAAATGGAAAATAAAGGACAAACCTTCTCAAATCAAATTTTCTGACTCTAGTAGCATTAAAGCTAGGGTTCGAAAACAACTTGCTCCTCAATCAACCCCCTTAGATATGTATAGAAAAATGGTACACGTTTCCTTTGGGTATAATGTGGCAATAGAAACAAATATGTATACAACAGATTTCTATAGAAAGAATCTTGATTCAAAATGAGAAAAGGGCTTGGTTTCCTATTACATCTGATGAAATGAATGATATGAGCGAAAATGAAATGGCATGAATATGAAAATAGCATGGTGACTTTGTATGTCCCTGAATGTTTTCAGGTATTCCAAACTGAAAAAAAACTTCTGAAAGATTAAAATCATCTTGCTCTTCCTCACTTCAATAAATAAGATAAGATTTACAAAGATTTTCTTACCGATAAAATTACATAATAGTAAAAAAAAAAAAACCAGTTTATAAGACAAAATGTGCTTATTTTCTTAAAACTGAATAATAGATATAGGGTCAACAATGGGGAAGTTATTAGTAAGACAATGGGTTAATTTAAGCTAACATTGAAATTAAATGTATGATTATAAATCTAGTATTTTTTAAAGTCCAATCAAGCTTCTTAAGGTTAATTGCTCAAGACATGTGTTCTAATTAAACTCTGTTGAAACTATGCTCATAAAAGCAATACCACAAATTTTCAGTCAAAGTCATGGTTTTTTACAGCTGGCGATTGTTAACTAACAACGTCATTTTGAATCATAGTTAAAAAAATCGTGACGAAGATACTTCAACTGATATCTCTTTCATCAAATATCCATATCATGTTCGTGAGGAAATTTAAAGTTCTATTAAATCTGAGTTAATTGAATCAAATTACATGGGAGCTGCAAACTAAATTATGACAAATTTGAAATTCTGAATTATATTATAGCATGTGGTTATCAACCAGTTTTAAAAATCAGTCACCTAAATTCATAATTAAGTTTCTTACTATTTCTTAATCTCATTTGAATTAAAAGTGCTGCATACCCTTTATTCTCTGCACAGCGGACCTAGGTGAAATCTAGTACAGAGCCCGCATCTCTTTTCTGAACATTAAATACTTTACAAAGAGTTTTAATGTCTAACATAAAAAAAAGACCCGAGAAGACTAGTAACTTTTAGTGGATGTACCAGAAAATGATATTCAAAGCAGTGGCGGATTCAAGGGATGGGTCCGTACTCAGCGCTTATTCTATGAATCTACTAATGCATGTATGTCACTGTTGTGCCCCTTCCCTCACAAGTCATAATTTCACTCATATGCAGAATAACATAACTGCATGGAGTTGATATATCTACTGTGTAAGTTTAGGTTTTATGATGATAAAAAATTTTCCAACGCCGAAATCTACATTTATTGATAGGATATTAAAATCCACGTTTTTCAAAAAAAATGATAACCATTGAAGAGATGCTGTCAGGGGTAAGTTACAGAAAAGAACTTGACTTCGTGCTCCCCCCGTCGACTTTTTTTTAAAATCCATTTCTACATTCAATGAGTGAAAAGTAGAAACGGAATAAACGGAAGTTAGAATTCATACGATTGCTAAGGGTATTATAGAAATATTGTGCTGAAGTTAATTAGTTGGTTTAAATTAACGATCTTCGGAGCTATCCAGCGTATTGGGAACGTATCTCCTATTTGTAGTATAACAGTCTAGAAAACACGTTGTCTGACTTTTACCTCATTTTCCATCAATAACACGTCAAGAGGACTGGAAACACGTTTGAGTTTAACGCATGACAACCAAATTATTCATTCGATAGTGTTTGGTGAAATCAGAGTTTGAGTCTTAAAATTTTTGAATGTCACCGGTCATGAAATTTACTATTTTAACCACTGAGTCAACCAAGGTCAGAAGAAGTTAAAGAATGGTGGATGTGTGTATCTTACATTACATCAATGTGTATTTTACACCGAGAGCCTCTATGAGTCCCAATACAACCATTCTGTATATGTATATAGTTTCTCGACCAAATTACCTTTTCGGAAGTAATTTAGTTTAGTTTTTATTAACGTCGCACTAGAAGCAACACGAGGGCTATTGGTGACGGACCTCGTAACTTTGAACCACGGTCAAGTGGCGAGGATGACACCTGAGCTGGCACCCCCCTCTCCTAACATCCACACCACACCAGGGAGGACTTTGGGCCCCGAACAGATTTAACGTGCATCAACTTTTCGGAAGTAAAGTGTAAGAAAAACAGAATTAATTTTGAGTAATTGTTCACATTTTTGTTCCCCCTCCCCTATGATTTTGTTCACCTGTTGTACATTGAAAATTTCAAAATGTTTTCGAATCAAAATGAGAAAATAAAAAAGGTAAGTGAGTGAGTGACTTTAGAATTTTATGGCGCAAGAGCCAGATATGACTATGCTGCGCCAAACCAGGTGATACATAAAAAGTAGTTAAAACACAGAGCTTAGGCAAAATTTAAAATCCTATTGGGACCAATTAGTAGAAAATTAAAATCAATGTTAATAATTACGAGAGGAAATCGCTGTTTAAAATGGATAAAAACGTAATCAGATCAGACTAAAAAGGGATAAAAATGTAAAACACTATAAGCTAAGATTTAATACGAATTTTCTTTTGCTTCAAGTTAGTATGTTCTACTTGGTCCATGGCATCCATGAGCCAGGAATCATCGACATCGTATAAAATGCAATCATCGTCATCTCCAAGATTAGGTGATAAGGTACTTTTTTTGGGTCTATAAGCATTTAATTTAATATCAATTTTCGGTTTATTGTTTTGTGTAGGATGTGAAATGTTTCGGTACGGGCTATTTAATTTACTTTTCTTTTTGGTTTTTGTCTTAAAACTAGGAGCATTTACAGATTTAGTAGCTTTGATAGGAACTATGGAAGGCAAAATATCTGCCTGAAAAGATGACGATGATGTATTTACTGTGTACGTTGGAAAAGACAAAGGTGTGGATTTGGATCGGGAAGAGAATGGCTTAAGACGGTGAAGAGGCGGGCATATCACTTTTGTAACGGAAGGATCGGTTTGGGTGAACGTTGATATAGATGATTTAGTGGCTTGAGCGTAAGTCTGAGAAAGTGGTGGAACTATTAATTTGCGTGCTTCGGGATATGAAATATTCCGAATGGTTTTTATTTCTTGGATCTTTTTCTCCATTTGCCATTTTGGGCATATTGTTGAGTTTGAAGTATGAAGTTGGGAACAATTAACACACTTGGCTCCAGTTGGCAATCCGTGGAAGAGTGTCCAACGGACGCACACCTAGAGCACGTTAATTGTCCCCTGCAAGCAGATTTTGAGTGACCGAACCTCTGACACTGAAAACAGCGCAGAGGATTCGGAACATAGGGCCGAATATTGCAGTTAGATAACCTGCTTTGATAGATGAAGGCAACTGAGGACTATTAAAAGTTAAAATTACGTGTTTAGTAGGGAAAGTAGAACTCTCTTTTTTAATTATGATTCTTCTGACCTGAGTGACACCCTGATCGGAAAATCCATCGAGGATTTCCGCTTCGGATGCGCACAACAGGTCAGGTTCCGAAATTACACCGCGGCAGGAGTTGAGAGATTTGTGCGGAGAGACTTGGAGAGGAGAATCCAGAAAGGTTTTTGCGGACAGAAATGATTTCGATTGTAAAGCAGTTTTTGTCTCAATAAGCAGGTCACCAGATTTTAATTTTTTGACAGATTTCGGTTCACCACCGATACCAAGTAACGCTTTCTGTATAGCAAATGGAGATTGTTGGGACATTTTATTGTTTGGTAAAGAGAGGATCAGATATCGAGCATGTTTGGCAGTTTTATCTATGTTAAAGTTTGTGGGTAAATTAAGGCCTTTACCCAGGCACGAAAAAGTAGGATCCATAGAAGAAAGAGTTTGTTCATCCTGGTATGCCTCCACCCACCATGGAGTTCAACGAGAGAGGCAGTTGCTGGTCATCTAGCGATTGCCAGGCACGGCACTTACCTGAAGGTCAACCAGGATATAGCACTGCAGCATCAGGGCGAGGATCCACCGGGAAACCCGATGCACCCGTTATCTGCAGCACTAGCCCTACAGCAGAGTCTCTTTGAGGAAGAATCCGCAAAGAGACTTACCACCAGCCGATTGACAGAAGCGGGCTCACTCCTGCCACCCGTCTACAGCGAAGCATGGGCCAAAGGGAACGCAAAAGGTATCCCCAGGATCCCACTTTCCTCCTTACGGGACGCCGCACACGGCAAACATGCGGGTTGGCAAGCCAACAGAAAAAAAAAAGTAAAATGGAAAACAAAACGGATATCAACAAACCTGAATAGAAGAAAAATATGACGAAGTAAATTTGAACAAAATATATCTGTTAAATGAAATTAATAAGCGTAAGAAACTGTGTTCTGGACGAAGAGGAAAGGAAAATGAAAGGAGAAAAGTTAAGACAAGCAGGAGGGTCGAAAACAGAGAAAGATCGCTAGGGTATCCCGGGGGTGCGTCACCCGTGTTTACCAAAGACAGTAAACCCCATAGGAAAGAAAGAGATCACTCAGGTCCCTCGGGTTCGTGAATAAAAAAGGTAAGATATTAGATATTATACCCATTTAGGAGGATTTCCGTAAGCATCAACGTAATTCTTCCCATCTGGAGTCTTTTGATTTAGTGGACTCAACAAAGGTGATTGATAACCGATCATGCAGTAGCGCCCACGAAAGCTTTCTGTACCAGTTGAAGAATCATTCACTCGTATTCTTAAACACTCTTCGTAAGATCCAAAATCCAGAACAGTTCCTTCAAGAACTCCACCCGGCAGTTTTCCACTGGCATCTGCCACTGCGAAATGAAAATGAAAAATGACAGTTTATTGATTGCAATTCACAAAAAAATTTACAGAAAAAAGATACAAATAATACCTTGTTTTTAAAACAATTTCTATTAATACCTTAACATTTATATGGATAAACATTGAATAGCATAACCGAAATGCTAATTGAAAATTATAAAGAAATTATGTGGTAGGAAAAAATATTTCCAGCAATCCAAACACTCTGCAAAAGATAATTCGAGATAAAAACCACCGTTTTTAAAAACAAAATTTTTATGTAGTGGCAAAGTTTATTAAAAAAATTATTGAAATATTATTAAAAACTTGTCACAAATGTCTAAATATTGCATTGTTAGGCGAGTAAGAACGATTCCCAAAGTTTCAGAGCTTAAGCTTGATGGGAAGTTGGTTAACGTTCAACCAAAAAAATCGCCAAGTTTGACATTTTTTTGAAATCGCGCCATGTGGTTGGGCTAAACAACATTATTAAAAAAATTATTAAGTATTATTAAAAACTTGTCACAAATATTGCATTGAATTGTGTCTAAATATTGCATTGTTAGACGAGTAAGAACGATTCCCAAAGTTTCAGAGCTCTAGCCTGATGGGAAGTTGGTTAAATTAACGTTCAAAAATTTGATGGCGCACTGACACACACATACACTAAGTGAAATACATAAAAACGTTGTAAAAACATCAATAGTACTACATTTTTTTAAATACAAGTCGTAATCAGTATTCAAAGCCCTCATTTGACTCAGAATAAGTTATTCAAAATAATTATAGACTTGATTATTCAAGTGTACTTTAATAAAGTACGATAGCTTCTGGAGTTAGATTTAATTGCTAGAGTATTATTTGAATTTTATCTTGTTTTTCTCATAAACGTAACATTTATATTAGATATTCCTCAAGACTATTTTCCTCGTGCTTTTTTGTATATTCATTTATGCCTCAAAAACTAACCACCAACTTAAAATTATGGCCAATAACGTTCACAGCAGCATGGATGTTTTAATAGACTTCCGAGTCATTTAGGATTATCCAGGCAATATATATTTTCTTTTTACACACACAAACATACACGTTTCATAATATCAACTCTATACAAAAACAAACATGAAACGGAATACAGAATAAGAAACACTGGGTCTCCACCAGGTGGGAAAGAAAAATTTTTTTAAGAGGTGAATTACATCACCTCTAGAGAGAGGTGAAATAAAGTTGAGACAAATGTTGAAGAACTCAAAACTGAGAAAAACTGAACTCCAAAGAATATTATAACACATTTATTCTAAGTTAATGAAGCGAATGAATGAATATCGGAATCAAATTAGGATAAACTTGTGTCGTATCTCAGTATTATTCTATTAAATCATTCAAGTGTTATTCTATTAAATCATTCAAGTATTATTCTATTAAATCATTCAAGTATTATTCTATTAAATCATTCAAG